>CAKNWT010253429.1:0-18929 GCA_932066315.1 Andricus coriarius | reverse complement strand
ACTATTAAGGCAGGATTCTACTTTAGAACGCTTGAAAAAATCCTATTTTTGTAAATTTTTTTTTTAAACGTTAAGAAAGATATTGATGTAGGATTTTTTATGCTTAATAATTATACTCTTAAAATACATTTAAAAATTTTTTTCAGTTTATTTTCATGCGCTCTATATACATTTAAATGGCACTTTCTCGAAACCACGTTTTTTACCGCTTTTTAAAAAAATCTCCGAAACTACCAAATCGATCGGTCTTAAATTTTTACCACATATTCTATACATATACATTAACCGGTGGTAGCAGATTTTTTTATTTACATGCAAAAAAATGGCGGCAATTCGAAAAAAAAATCAAAACTTTTTTTATTTTGATTATTTTTTGCAAAAAAATAATAGTAAAAATAAAAATTGTCATATAAATCTGCTACCACCGGTTGATGTATATGTATTGAATATGCGGTAAAAATTTCAGACCATTCGATTCGGTAGTTTCGGATATTTTTTTAACAAGCGGTAAAAAATGTGGTTTCGAGAAAGTGCCATTAAAATGTGTATAGAGAGCATAAAATAAACTAAACAAACTATTTAAATATATTTTAAGAGTATATTTATTAAACATAACAAACCCTAAATCAATATCCTTCTTAGTGTTTGAAAAAAAATTACAAAAATAGCATTTTTTTCGCGTGTTCCAAAGTAGAATCCTGCCTTAATTTTTTCATTTTGAACGTTATTTTTTATGATTTTAACTGAAAATACGCCTACTGATGTAAAGTGGTTCTAAGCAAATTTTTAGATATAATCTATGCGACAAATTTTATTAAATAAATTTTTATTGTAGCTTGTGTCGTTTTTCCAAAAAGTAAATTTTTAATTTTTGATGCATTTTTATAACAAGAGTTTATAACAAATTTGTAGATCTTTTTTGGTTAAACAACTTTTGTCTTTTGCTTTTTTTGCGCTCTTTTGTCGTTTTTCCAAAATTGTATTCCAAAAATTTAATTTTTTTATTTTTAATGATGTTTTTTACGAAGAAAACGAAAACTACACGTCCTATCAAAATGTGATCTGTAACAAATTTGTAGAACTTTTTTGGATACATAATTTTTGTCCATTCATATTTTCTTGTATCTTGCATAGTTTTACCACCATATGGAATTTTTAATTCTTAATCATTTTTTGAGCGATCAAAATTTGAATTTTCGATTTTTCAACAAAATTCAAAAAGTTGTCATTATAATCTTGTAGGGCTCTTGAAAAGAAACGTTTTTCTCCTCTTGACATTTTTTCATATCGTGCGTTGTTCAGCTTAAAATGTTAATTTTCGTTTGATTTGTTGGATTTTGCAAATTCTATAACTCGGATAATTTTCTTTTTATCAAAAAATGTCATTAGGATAAATTGTTTGTCTTTTTGAGTACTAATAATAACCGCATATAGAATGTTCAAATCTTCAAAAAAAGTGGTCTCGAAAATTTTCAAAATGTGCTCAGTTTTTGAATTTTTATCCAAAATGGCTGGTTAACGAACCCTTCCTTTCTTTTTAGGCCTTCAAAAAGTGTGCCAAAGCACAATCCAATCTGATCAATCTTTCGAAAGTTATCGTGCCTACACGATACTACAGACTACAGACTACAGACAGACGGACAGACAGACAGACACCTGCGTAAAAACCATTTTTTCTGACTCAGGGGGCCTCAAAACGTCGACATTTGATTGAATCCGCGAAAGTCATTTTTCACATAAAACCAATACCTTCTCATTGAGATGAGAATGTAATACAGGGTGTCCCAGACTCAAGTGTCCGGACTTATATAGCTGTAAAAATAAAACAAATAAATCGAAAATTCCTTTTCCAAAAATCAGTTGAAGTTTCAGTTTTTGAGTTATAAGATATGTAAGCTGGGCCAATCAGGAGCGCCGTATAAACAGTCGTGTGTGCGTGAACGGGAGTCCAACGTAGTGTTGTCCCGTCGCTAACCCCACCTCTGCGCTCGCTTCGATCACACTGCGTTGGATTCCCGCTCACGTACACGCGACTGCTTATATGGCGCTCCTGATTGGTCCAGCTTAAGTATCTTATAACTCAAAAACTAAAACTTCAACCGATTTTTGGAAAAGGAATTTTCAATATATTTTTTTTATTTCTATACAGCTATATAAGTCCAGACACTTGAGTCTGGGACACCATGTATAGTGAAACGGTAATACCTCGTCCAACGTTGTCCTTTAGTCGAGCGTGACGATTTCAATTTTTCCTGGAATCTCCTTGATTGCTTTCTTGTATTCCTCTTTGTTATTTTGGCGATGATTTCGCAGGGGTCTCGTCTTGGTGTGATACCATTCAGGGGTTATGGGCCAAGCCTGGCCAGGATTCCACAGTTTGTAGCTCTCCCATACTTCGGCTGACTCCGTAATCGGCCTCCAGGATCGGGCACTTAGCCCCCTTCTATTTGAGTAATTTATTATTGGGCTTAGTGTATCTTTGTCAACTTTCGTTTCCTCCGTCTTCTGCTCAGTATTTGCTCCTTTGATGTTTCGGAGGTACCTTTCCTCAATTTCTACCTGTGCACGCTTCCAGCTCTCCACGTCCTTTATTATTTTCGCTGGTCCATTTTCCTTTCCACTGGTTGCTTGAGGCCTCTTCTTGGGTCGTGTTTTTCTCTCCTTGGTGGTAGATACTGGCTCTTCCTTTCTTTGATGCTCCTCTATCTTCACGTCCACAATTCTCAACTCATTAATAGTTAATTCGGCTGGAATTTCCTCCACTGTCTCCTGTTTTTCTTCCGCTGAGACGTGTGACCAAGTCGTGTTAGGGAACAGTAGTGGTGCGGTCTCCTCTGTAGGTTGTGTTGAACTTGTAGATGGTTGTGGCAACGCTACTTTCATGGACGTTGCCGCGCTCGTAGATGGTTGAGGCGAGAATAATGGTGCGGTGCTCGTCGAGGGTTGTGACGATGTGACTTCCACTTGAATCTCACAATCCATCGTTCCTACGCCTCTTCCTTTCTTATGTATCGAAAGTTTCGGCACATTTACTTCGGATACAGTGGTATTTTCTGTTCTAATTGCCCTCCGATTTTTGGTTAAGATAGAACGTGGCCTCGTTTCCACAACTTGATGTTCGTGGGTTTCTCTTTCCTAGAAATCTTCGGTTTCACTGTCAACGTCGCATTGGATTGCTACGTTGAAGTGAGTATCTATCACTCCCCATTGAGTCATTGCGTCCGGCATCAGCGGTGTTTATTTCAAAACTGACCTTCCTTAAACTCGAGGCCGTCCTCGAGCCCATTGGGTCCAGTTGTCGCTGCATTTTCTTTATCCCCTCTACCAAGTTTCCTTCGGTAGTATTTCCTCAGGTCCTTGGCATGGTATTGCCCTCTCACGTGCTCGTTTTTAACTCCTTGCAAAATACATACGTTGATAGCAATTTGCTTTTTCATTCTATGTGGACCTTCGTATAAAGCGAGAAATTTTGCCACTGTACCTGTCGCCGTGTGTGATCCATTACAGGCTTTGACAAGTATCCATTCTCCAATTTCGAATCTAACGCCCTTTTTGTCTTTGTTCAGTCTTGCTAATTGCTTTTTACGTTTCTTTTTTATTCGTTCTCGTAACACGATGATTTGCTCGTGTCGGTCCTCGGGGGGTCGGGCGGCGTCGGAGGTAGTAAATCTGTCCACCACCTTTTCGGCTTCCTTCCCCACAGGGCCTCATAGGGTGTGATCTCCGTCGTATCGTGATATGATTCGTTTAAGATTGTTTACACATTCTCAAGTTCAGCGAACCACGATCCATGTTTGTCTTGCGGTAGGAGGGTTCTGAAGAGTCTCGCAAGCTCGCTATGGATGTCGTTTAAGGCCTGCCTCCACTTGTGACTGGTAAATTGTGTTCCCCTATCAGAGAGTACTTTCCGCGGTTTACCAATTAGCTCTGAGAATTCATCGAGCTTCTTGATATCTATTTCGCTCGTAGCTTTTCGGAGGGGATACAATTTAGTACATTTCGTGAGTGTGTCTATCATTACAAGGAGATACTCATATCCAAACTTTGTTATCGTTAAAGGACCAAAAAAGTCAATGGATATGAGTTCCAGCGGCTCTTGTGATAGGACTGATTCTTGTAATGCCTGTGATGCTTGCGTAGAAATTTTATTGCGTTGGCACGAATCACAGGTCGCGATCATTTGTCGTGTAGTTTTTACCATGCGTGGGGAGTAAAATGACTCGCTTAGAATCCTATAAGTTATTTCTGCTACCGGGTGGCCATACGAGGCGTATCATTCCCATATCGGCGCTTCGCTTTACATTTTTAAGAAGCTGTTGTATTTTGTTATCCACTTGTTGTTGTTGCGGAATGTTGCGAATTTGTTGTAGAATCTCTCTAGTCCGTTCGTAGTTTAGTGCATTGATTGTGACTCTGGTTTCTCCTCGATATTTTTTATAATTGTCTGCATCCTGTAATCGATTCAATATGTCCGCCATTACAATTTCCTTTCCTGGAAGATGTTCGACCTTTATACTATAATCCTGTATCGCGAGAATCCAACGCGTAAGGCGCGCTTCCACGAATTTGCACGTTTTTAGAAATATTAGAGCGAGATGATCGGGGCGTTTGATTATTATCGCTGCTCCGTGCAGGTATGTTCGAAACTTTTGCAAGGCCCATACAATTGCAAGAAGTTCCTTTTCGGTGGTAAAATACGTCAATTCTGGTCCCTTGAGAGTACGACTCGCTAGAGTAATAATTTCTTTCTCTTGCTTGTCGTTTAATTGGTATAAAACAGCACTTAACGCGTAATTGCTGGCATCAGTTTCCAAGTGATAGCTTGGTTTTGGGTCTGGAAAGTAGAGCATGATCGAGTTTCCAAAAAGTTGTTTGATTCCTTCAAAACTTTTTTGTTCTTCTTGATCCCATCTCCACGGTGTACCCTTTTTTATGAGCTTGAGGAGAGGTACTGTTTATCCGGCATACTTATCGCTAAACTTCGAATAGAAGTTAATTCAACCAAGGAATCCTCTTAATTGCTTGACATTTTTCGGTGCAGGAAAATCGTGTATGCAATTGATTATTTTCCGGGTCTGGTTTAATACCTTCGGTTGTTAAAATGAATCCTAGGAACTTTGTTTCTTTCTTGAAAAAATTTGATTTGCTGAGATTCAAGGTAAGATTATTCTCCGCCTATCTCTCTAGAATTTCATCCAGGTGTTCAAGGTTTTGTGCATTATTCTCAGAAGTGATGAGGGTGTATTATCTCAAATAAGGATGCAGAGGTACCTGCCAGAAACTGCTCGTCATCTCAAGATTGGATATGACGTTCATACCCTTACATTTCTGGAACAATACCTCGGCTGGCTCGGGACACTTCCAGTCCTCGATTAAAATTGCACTCAATCTCCTCGCGTCCAGACATAAGCGAATTGATCCATCCTTTTTTATTACAGGCACGACTGGGTTAATATAGGAACTGTTCGATCTTTGAATAATTCCCATATTTAACATTCTTTGTACTTCCGCGTCTACCTTCTCTCTATGTGTAGCTGCGTCCGACGAAAGGCTGTCCTTCTTTAACTTGCAGTACGTGGTGATATTTTGTGAGTACTCCTGGTTCTCATCGGAAAACTTGTCGGTGCTTCCATAGAATTTCACCGAGTTTTGATTTATCCATATCATTGAGGCTCGGAGTTTCGTTGATTTTATTTTGTATCTCGTCCCACGTGATTTCTTAAGGTAATTTTTCATTCTTCTTTATTCCCTTTCGATCTTCTGTCTCCCTCCATCCAATAGTTCCTTCCGTTGCTGTCTCAATGGTACGAAGATTATATTGTCCATCGAGAGTTGCCTTACTTTCATCCTGTATACTTCTGATGGCAGGTTTGGCAGCTGAATACGGAAAGGTTAAAGTTTTCGTATCTAGATTAATATTGGTGCGATGTCCGTCTATCCCATCTATTCCAATTATACATGTACGAGAGAGGCGTGGCACGATCAAAAATGCTACTTGAATGGTGAGATTTGGCAACTGTTCGTCGGCGTAAATTTGCTTGCTCAGCCTAATTGCTCCCCCCCCCCCCCCCACTGGTCCCGCTACGGCCACACCTGCCAGTTGTAGGCTGGGACAGTGGCTGAATCTCTCGAGGTTGCTATTAAGAAATTCCTCCGAGATACAGGTAATCTCTGCCCCCGTGTCAATTAATGCCTTTGTAACAATCCCAGCGATTTTCATGTTAGCCGTGCAACATTTTGATCGTGGTGTCGGTTTTGTGTATTTGTCTTCTTCCATAAGATCTTCCTGGGTGCTTGTGAGCATGTGAGCATAATATGTTATGTCAGATGCCACGTCAATTTCGCTCACTGCTTGATTTACTGACGCGGCTCCGGCTCGTTTCCCGCATCGTCGTTGTTTTCTTCAGGAGGATATTGCGCAATCTCCATCTCTTTCGGTCGTCGACTTCCAGGTTCTGTACTCTAAGCGGAGGTGGATTCGACGGCTGTCTCCATGCATTTTCATTGTACGGGGCGCGTTGTCTCGCTTCTTCAGCCAATATTCGTTACGTCCGTTTCTCAAGTTCGTCTAGCCTTTGATTAATTAATAAGCACATCTGTTCTGAACTTTCTTCAGGTGGCAACTGGGATGTGCTGGGGGATTCCTCCATGTTTTCCATGGGGATGCTGCGAATTGTCACATCTAGATCCTCTCGGTTGTCACTCTCACTCGGTGATTTCCGCACCATTCGCAATGAACGTAGATTATTCCGGCTCATTTTTATGGTTTGAGTAGAAATCTGGAAATTCAATTTTTATTTCGCGGATGACAATCCTAGACCGATTTCACTTATTGTTCTTTGCACTTTTTATTTTCACTGTCTTTTGTGTGTAACTTATTGATTACCGATAATCGTCGCGATTTATTCGTCCCACGATACCGTAATCGTGTATTTTCGGTGGACCATATATTCTAATGTTTCACTTATTAACACAATTCGTTGCTTCCACGTACGGATAGCCTATATCTCCCGTGAAATGAAAAAATTGATTCACTTTCGAAGGTTATTTCTTGATTAAGTTCGTCGCGAATTATATAAAACTCCCGAAAGAAAATGTTCGTTTCATAAACAACCGTTATTACTCCTTCACATTCAATTATTATCACATATTTTTCGAAGGCGACACTGTTCGTAGCACTGTTTTTAGCATTGTTTATCATTTTCATATTGAAATCTTTAGATTAATATCTTTTAATTGTTTTCACACACTTTTTCAATGGTTACGATAGCACTTTAATTTCCCATTGCTAGTTTACGCTCAGCGAGCCATTTTTCGAGTCTTTCCATACTACGACCTCACTGTCCTAAAGACGTCCCATGTCCCAAAGATCGTCTTTGGAACATGGGACGTCTTTAGGACATCAATTGGACTGACACAAACGTCCTAGTAACGTCTTTAGAACGCTCTTAGGACGTTAATGTTTTTGTGCCCACTGGGAAGCTTCCCGCAAACTTACGATGCAAGTCTCCCTCAAGTTTGCCTCGCAATTTTGCCGTAAGGCGGACATATTCTTCCCAGGAAAAAAAGAACCCATAGAAAAAGCGACTCCGTGAATTGCGTATCTGTATTTTGCAGATTAAGATTTTTAAAACTGAATTGGTTTGCGGCTATGTGAATTGGTCAGTTTCTCGAATAGCTTCGAATCTGCAATATACTACAATGTTTATTTCAAGCAAAGTCATATTGAATCGGTTCACCTCTTTTTGAATGAGACCGACTTTTTTAAGGTTAGGCTGCCACATTTCACATGATTTTTAAAATGTATAAATTATCTGCCACCCGGGTACCTGGGAACCCCGCCCACGAAATTGTTGCTAAAAGTCCATTCTAACTTGAAATAACTATGTGTATTCAATCAATATTTAATTATTTATATTCTAGGAAGGTATTCCTACCTGAATATCACAATTTAATTATTCATTCATTATTCGAAAGCAACTAAAAACCAGGACGTCATGCGTCGACTGCAATAAGCCCGTTTTTGATCAACACACGGCAAAAATAACTAAATGTTTGCATTGTAATAAGTAAATCAATTTGATTTATGTAAAAATAGGAATTACCTTATTCTATGCATTCTTCTAAACAATATTTTTATATTATTTTGCAAAAAATGAAAACTCCATGATTTTTGTTCAACGATTACATCGCAAAGTGTAATTTTTACCATTATTATTACCATATCGTTTTACCATTTTTACCATATCGGTTCAATCATGTAGATTCGAGAAGCATGCGGCCTATCTTTATTAGAAAAAAAGTTATTTAATAAAACGTATGCCGATGGGTACCCCGGTACCCGGGTGGCAACACAAGGGTTAAGATGAGGGTGCGTGGTTTGACTTTCGCAGATGACAAGATTGTTATGGCAGAATCAATCGAGGACTTGCAAAGAATGTTGAATAAACTCAATACAAGCATGAAGAACAAGGGCCTCAAAATTAACGTAAATAAAACAAAGGTAATGGTGTTTGAAGAAAAAAGTGAGAAAACAATGTGCAACATTGTCCTGAATGATGAGAGATTAGAGCAAGTTGACAAATACGTATATCTGGGTAGCCTATTCACCAGCGACGTAAAAATAGATGGGGAGTTAGATAGGCGCATTAATGAGGGTAAGAAGGTTATCGGTAGAGCAGGGTCAATTCTCAGATATCAAACAAATAAAAAAAACTAAAATGACCATAAATAAATCTTTAATTTTACCGGCTGTACTATACGTTAGCGAGACATGGACATGTCAAGAAAAGAAGAAGAGTCAAATTAACGCGATTGGCATGAAAGCTCTGCGCACAATATATGGAAAATCTAGAAACTAAAATCATTAACAAATCCAAGCTCAAACCGGAATTTTTGTGCCGTTACGTTGACGACACTTTTGTCATCTGGAGACATGGACTAGACGAACTACACAAGTTCTTCGATTTCATCAATCAATTACACCCTAATATCAAGTTCACCATGGAAATTGAACAAAACGGAAAATTGCCTTTCTTGGACGTACTAGTTTACAAAAGATCTGATAACACATTAGGACATGCAGTTTACAGAAAACCCACCCATACAAACAGATACCTACATGCCTCCAACCACCACCATCCATCTCAAAAGCAATCGGTCATCAATTCCCCTGTATACAGAGCTGTCGCCATAACAGATAAAGATAACTTACAAAAAGAATTACAAAATGTTAAACAAATCCTAATACAAAACGATTATACAACACACACAAATTGAGAAAGCAATAAGAAAATACACTCAAAAAAACAAGTCAACACAACCCACTAAAGAAAGAGAAAGAAAAAATACCATAATCCTACCCTACATTCAAGGAATCACAAAACAAATAGGAAGAATTCTCAACAAACACAACATCCAAACCATATTTAAACCACCTGCAAAAATAGGACAACTTCTAAACAATCCTAAAGATAAAAAGGCACCTCTCAGTGATTCGGGAGTATATAAAATCCCTTGTTCTTGTGGCAAAGTCTATGTTGGAGAAACCGGGAGGGCGGTGAGTCAACGTGTAACAGAACATGAGAGTAAAGTCAGGCTAAAACATTTCACGCAATCAACACTAGCTGAGCATCTTATTGAAACAGGACATAACATTTTGTTTGACAAAACTACCGTCATCGCAAAAATGCACAATATTTTTCCAAGAAAACATAGAGAAGCAATCGAAATCTTAAAACACCCTAATAACATTAATAGGGACAATGGATATAATACCAATCCGATTTGGCTTTCTGTCCTCCCGGGTTTTTTTTTTAAAAGACTTGATTCGCCAATCAAGTTCGAGCAGTTCCTACCATGGGGCTCTCTGGCCAATCACAGGCATCGTAGAGAATATATGTAAGAACAACATAACCTGAAACTTCAGTTTCAGGTCAGCCCTGAAGAAGTGAACTGCAATGCTCACGAAACGTCGGCAAGCTCGTAGTTTTGCACACGATTGAAACCCGAAAAAGCTTTAAATTTAAAATTTAAAATTTCACGATGATTCATTATGATAAATTTAAAATTTAAATTTTAAATTATCATAATTGATATATGGGAAAGAAACAGTTACGGTGGTTCGGACATCTGGAAAGTATCAAAGATGAACGACTGACCAAGCAGGTGTATAAAGGTAAAGTAAATGGCAGAATGCCCAGAGGTTGACCGCCGAAAGAATGGTTAGAATCTGTGAATGAGACATTAATCCGAAGAGACGTAAGAAGCCATAGAAACACGAGAGCTTGCATGAAAAAATGCATGGACGTGAAGGACGCTAGAGTAGTATGCCAGGACAGAAAAGTTTGGCGAAAAATAGTTTATAAAAAAACGTGAGTAGAGTGAATGACGCCTGAAACAAAGACCTTGGATACTAATGAGCCCACGTGGGCAGGTTGAACTATGGCAGGTTGAATCAAAAGCTTTCCGGTAATCAATCCAGGCCATCGATATGTAACGCTGATAGAATGCTGCGTCTTTACAGACACATCTATCGATGAGCAGGTTCGATCTCGACAGATATTAAATATATTAATTTGAAGATAAATTTAGTATATATTTATAACATGCAGGATGTATTTGCTACATGTGTATATCATTTTAATATAGACAGAATACAATTATTGCATGCATATTTCTTTTAAACATTGATGTACTTTAACTCTCTATAATTTCTGTACATTTCTTAGCTTATTTATTTAGTTGACACTTATTTATTGCATTAACATTGCAGCACCGATTCATAGTTTTCCGCCTTCTCACACTTTTTCGTATAGAGGGCTCTATTCATCAAATATTTAGGTTAGAATTTACAAAATATCACTTATTTCTAAGTTATCCTTAATTTTCACATTTGCGGCCTGACAATCATATAAAAATCACATCTGCTATATTTAAGTATCCATTTTTTAATATAAAGCATTTCAATAACGATATATAAGATAATTTCAACGATTTCAATGATTTCACCGATTACCGTGAAATTACCTGGAATCGGTCAGATGACAGAGTCGGTCGGCGTCAACTTTGTCACTCCCCATCCCTAATCCGGAAACTAAGAGAACAACTACCACATGTATAGGGCTGGTACGTATAATACATCACGTATATTACATGGTTTTCGGGTGCAGTTCCGAATAGCTGAATTTTCCGATTTTATTGAAACTTCGTATACGTATGTATTTTGACGCGCTGATTACGAATATGATAGCGAAAATTTCCGACTAAGCGATTTTCATGGTGAAAACCATAAAAAACACCATAAAAGTCATGTTTTTTTGCGTTTACCTCAGTAAATACGCAGAATTTCGAAAAATGTTGTGAACAAAAGTTTTAGCTAATATAAAAATACATCTTTTATGTGGAATACACTTTTTGCCTAAAACCAGTATTTTCTGAGAAAAAGAGGATTGCGTTGTAAAAACAAGAAAACGACGAAGGAAGTTACGGAAATGCGTTTGGTCACGTTTTTTTCTCATTTTGTTAAAACTTCTTATATTTATGTAATTTGACGCGCTGATTACGAATATGATAATGAAAATTGTCGACAACGCGATTTTCATGGTGAAACCATGAAGAAACCATACAAATCATGGTTTTTTTCGTTTTTCTAAGCCACTACGCAAAATTTTGCGAGTGATAGTTTTCGAGAAAATTAGTGATAGATCTAACCGTCAGCTCTTTCTCTATTGTTAATTACCGTGGCGACAGGCCCTATCGTGGAGGCGGAAAGGCACCCCTGTGACAGGTGACAGAAATAACTTATGTCACACACGACCTCCTTTCCAGCCTATCGTGGGGGCGGGAAGGCACCCCTGTGACAGGTCACAGAAATAACTTAGGTCACACACGACCTCCTTTCCAGCCTATCGTGGGGGCGGGAAGGAACCCCTGTGACAGGTCATAGAAATAACTTAGGTCACACACGACCCCCTTACCCAGGTGTTGTAGGGGCGGAAAGGCATCCCTATTACAGGTCACAGAAATAACTTAAGTCACACACGACATCCTTTCCAGCCTATCGTGGGGGCGGAAAGGCACCCCTGTGACAGGTCACAGAAATAACTTAGGTCACACACGACCTCCTTTCTAGCCTATCGTGGGGGCGGGAAGGCATCCCTGCGACAGGTCACATAAATAACTTAGGTCACACACGACCACCTTTCCCAGATGTTTTGGGGGCGGGAAGGCATCCCTGCGACAGGTCACATAAATAACTTAGGTCACACACGACCCCCTTTCCCAGGTGTTGTGGGGGCGAGAAGGCACCCCTGTCACAAGTCACAGAAATAACCTGAGTCACACACCACCTCCTTTCCAGCCTATCGTGGGGCGGGAAGGCACCCCTGTGACAGGTCACAGAAGTAATTTAAGTCACACACGATCTCCTTTTCAGCCTATCGAGGGGCGGGAAGGCACCCCTGTGACAGGTCACATAAATAACTTAGGTCACACACGACCCTCTTTCCCAGGTGTTGTGGGGGCGGGAAGGCACCCCTGTGACAGCCCTAGCGGACTGAATGAACGGAACGGATACGCTACAGCGTATTGCTATAGTATCCACATCGTATCCTCTCCGTATCATGCAAGAAAAACTCATTAAAAAGGGAAAATGAACATTTAACTTGCTGGAATTCGGATTCTATGTGAAATTTTGCGTTAGAAGGTCACGGAGTAATTGCAATAGTTTTTCTTGCAACGATAAAAACTTTTAAAAAATATAATACTTATCGACAACGTGCGCCGAAGGCGACTTCAAGCGCATCCATAATCGTTTAAGGAGTACTGCTTAAACTATGATGAGTTTTGCTTGCATGATACGCAGAGGATACGATGTGGATACTATAGCGATACGCTGTAGCGTATTTGTTCCGTTCATTCGGTCCGCTAGGGAGGTCACAGAAATAACTTAAGTCACACACGACCTCCTTTCCAGCCTATCGTGGGGGCGGGAAGATACCCCTGTGACAGGTCACAGAATTAACTTAGGTCACACACGACCCCCTCTCCCAGGTGTGGGGGCTGGAAGGCATCCCTGTGACAGGTCACATAAATAACTTAGGTCACACACGACCTCCTTTCCAGCCTATCGTGGGGGCGGAAAGGCACCCCTGTGACAGGTCACAGAAATAGCTTAGGTCACACACGAACTCCTTTCCAGCCTATCGTGGAGGCAGGAAGGCACCCCTGTGACAGGTTATAGAAATAACTTAGGTCACACAGGATCTCCTCTCCAGCCTATCGAGGGGGCGGAAAGGCACCCCTGTGATTGATCACAGGTATAATGTTGTTTATCCACCCACCTGTACAATAGATCTTTGTTTTTGCATTGTATCTCCATTGGTTTCAGTTTGGTATCTACTCACGTTCTTCACCGCGGGAAGGTTGGAGTATTTTGAAGAACATTTTTTTTATATTTTGTAATATTTTTCATTAATTTTTTTTTGATTTTTTAAAATTTTATTATTGCTAAATATATTTGCATTTACTTCAATTGAGAATGCTGATTATAATCAGTGGCCAGGGTAGCATACTTTAATATTTGCGATTAGTTCTTTAAATGGATCAGCATCTATTATCTTGAGCCGTCGCCACCACAAAAATTCGCAGAGGTGATCTGCAAGATTGCTCTTGTGCACTCCTCCTTATAAGAGGAATCGTCGCATCCATCGCCAAGATGACTCGATGTTTTGAGTGTATGCTCCGATATCGCCATTCAGAAACTCCTCGCAATGATTAACACTTTGGTGAACAAATCCATGATCTTCGAGATTGACAAAGCCCTTCCAACAATCGGTGTGAATCTCTGTCCCTTCTGCTACATGCTTTTTTATTAATCTGATTAGAGTAGCCTGATCTCTCTTGTTATCGGGACAGATTTACAACCGATAGTTGTAAGGATGACCTCTGCGAATCATTCCGAGGATCCATGATCCTTCAACTATCCGTCCTTTCTAATTTTTTCGACGGCCGATTTTGCACTCATCTATTTCAACTACTTCTCCGACACCTCCAATGCGACCTTCCTCTTCGAAATGACTGTCAAGAGCAACCATGCAGATCTCCCGACAAAAAGGGAAGCGGTCTACAACAGTTTCTCGCGAAATCGACTGACCTTCGACAATGCTACTTTCCCGGGTGGTTTGTTCGAAATTGAAGCCTACAGCGAAACAATAAGAAATAAGCATACATGCCACTGCGGAAATATGACGATACTTACCTGCTTTATAACACAAGGACTGGCCGCAAGTCATTTCAAACTCTAAAAGAGTCATTTTTTACTTGTGTTTTGAGCAAAATCGTTCAGTTGGAATGAGTTCAAAAAAAATATAATACCTATCGACGGATGCGCTTGAAGTCGCCTTCAGCCCACGTTTTCGATAAGTATTATATTTTTTTTAAGTTTTTATCGTTACAAGAAAAACTATTGCAATTACTCCGTGACCTTCTAACGCAAAATTTCACGTAGAATCCGAGTTTCAACAAGTTAAATGTTCATCTTCCTTTTTTAATTTGTTTTTCTTCCATGATACGGAGAGGATACGATGTGGATACTTTAAGGATACGCTATAGCGTATCCGTTCCGTTCATTCGGTCCGCTAGGGTTTCTTGTTTTTACAACGCAATCCTCTGTTTCTCAAAAAATAATCGTTTCAGGCAAAAAGTGTGTTCGACAAAAAAGCTGTATTTTTATACTAGCTAAAACTTTTTTTTAAAAAGTTTTTCGATATTCTGCGTATTTACTGAGATAAACGCAAAAAGACATGATTTTTATGGTGTTTTTTATGGTTTTCACCATGAAAATCGCTTTGTCGCCAATTTTCACTATCATATTCGTAATCAGCGCGTCAAAATACACAAGTATACGAAGTTTCAATAAAATCGGAAAATTCAGCTGTCCGGCACTTTATCCTGGTTTTCGACATGTATATTACGACGTATATTACGTCCTTAGTTTTCTACAAACATATTTTACATTTGATCACGTGACTATGTGTGGGGAAGTTTTCAATTCGTTAATCTAAAAATAACCAATTCCCTTACAGAAATAACTAATATTGAGCAATTATTTAATTATTCATCTTTATTTATCACTTTCAGAAACAAATTTTTTAACAAATAATGATATACGTGCTTAGTGTACCTCATAATCCGCAACGTTTTGGAGCATGTGGAACATAAGTACGACAACATGGTAACCTAACCTATAAGTTATCGTTCCGGCGCTTGTCAACTACAGTAGAAGTCCGACTGGTTTCTCATTTCGGGGCTATATAGCAGTGATGCTAATAGACCGCGACTTTTTCAACTACGCAAGCGTTGCGTTGGAAGGGAAAAGCCACGTTATCGGCCGTAATATGCGCGCTTATTTTAAATGCTTCAAATTCATTTTTATTTTTAAGTCGAGAATTTATAATAATTTATGTTAATATGGTTGATATATGTTACTGAAATAACTATGAGATCCATGATAATACAGTATTTTATTATTATTACTATGGAAAATTTAATCTACTTATTATCCGATTAAAATATCAAAGTTTGTCTAAAAATAGTAAATTAAATTTTTCAAATTTGAAAAAAAATCTTATTTTGACTAACGGTGTGTATAATGTGTATTAAAATTAACATAGTGTATACGGATCCGGCATATTTTGCCGGATTTTAATTTTCTGTTCCGGCATATTTTGCCAGATCTTAATTTTCTGTTCCGGCATATTTTGCCGAATCTTAATTTTCTCTTCCGGCAAGGCACCCCTGTGACTGGTTACAGAAATAATGTTGGTTTTAAACCCCTACCCCTTTGCATCGTGTGGTGTAGGGGAGGGGGGGCACCCCTGTGACTGGTCACCAAAGTAACAGATCTATTACCATGAATTTCTCCAATTCCCCTAAATTATCATGTATTTCCATCCATTACCATAATTTTAAAAATGTATGAAAAGTTTGATGAATTACCATAATTTTTCAAATTTATGGAAATTTATCATTATTGTGGAAATTTATGAAATTTTTTGAACGGGTGAACTTCCGAAAAGGGTGGACCTCTGATTTCCTTGGGGCTCCGTATAGTTATGTATTTTGACGAGCTAATTACGAATATGATAGTGCAAATTAGCGCAAATTTGATTTTCATGGTGAAAACCATGAAAAAAACCCAAAAAATCATGTTTTTTTTGCATTTATCTCAGTAATTATTCAAAATTCAAAAAAATGCATCCAATAAAAGTAGTAGATCTCCTCGAAATACACATTTTATATTTAGAGCATTTTTTATACGAGTGATAATTTCCTAGAAAATCAGTAGTAAATCGATTTTCATGTTAAAAAATTAATAAAATACATAAGTCCATACATCCATTAGTTACGGCTTGATACTTATATATTTTGACGCCATGATTATGAATATGATAGTGGAAATTGGCTCAAAATTTATTTTCATGGTGAAATCACCCCTGTGAAATCACTCCGTGGGGGCGGGAAGGCACCCCTGTGAGTTTTTACACAAATAATGTTAGGTCGTACCCCTACCCCTTTTCCAGCGCTTCGCGGGGTGCGGCAAGGCACCCCTGTGAGTTTTCACAAAAATAATGTAAGATCGTACCCCTACTCATTTTCCAACGCTGCGTGGGGGGCGGGAAGGCACCCCTGTGATTAAAAAATCATGAATTTTATGCACAGAAAAAACTGAAGTTAAATTTTGTTGCATGTGAAATTTTCCGCTGATAAAGTTTACATGCTATTTGGCGAAAGATTATCCTAGGATGGAATAAAAGCTGTCGTCTGCTACGCCCTTAGCAGCAATGGGAAAACGACAAAGTATTAGTGAATTCGAGATATAAATCAGAACACCAGATTTGAAACAACTATTCACTTACTTCAATATTAATTTGAAAATAATAAGACTTAGAAAATTCAATAGTTAAAATGTGTTGCAGGTACATTTTGGAACGGTTAAAAATTGAATGTATTTCGGTGAAAGTTTAAGCGAGGTTAGGAGAATAATTCTGACAGCCGGGAATCCCATTTCTGCTCCAATTTAATTAAGTTAAAAGACGGTAGATAGCGCTGGCGTCCTGATTCTCGTGACTTTTCGAATAAAAATGGAGCGATAATGAGGCGAAAGATTATCTAGGCTAGGTTAAAGATGGAAAATTATCTTAGATTCGTGTAAAGTTTAACCGGCAAGGTTATTTTTTGTTGCGGCGAATCTTTCGTCTGGAATCGATGTAAACTTTATCTTTCGTTTTTTCTGTGTGGTTTTTTAACATGAAAATCGATTTACTACTGATTTTCTGGGAAACTATCATTCCTATAAAAAAATACTTTAAACATAAAATGTGTATTTCGAGTAGGTTTACAACTTTTATTTAAAATATTTTCGTTAATTTTAAATAATTACTGAGATAAATGCAAAAAACCATGATTTTTATGGGTTGTTTATGGTTTTCACCATGAAAATCAAATTTGCGCCAATTTTCACTATTATATTCTTAATCAGCGCATCAAAATACATAAGTATTCGGAGCCCGAAGAAAATCGGAGGTTCACCCTTTTCGGAAATTTATCCTTTGGAAAAATTATGAAATTTGTAAACATTTGTTGAAATTTATGAAGTTTATGGAAATTTGTTAAAATTTATGAAGTTTGTGGAAATTCATGAAGCTTGTGGAAATTTATGAAATTTCTTATAATTTACGAAAGTTGTGAAAATTTGTGGAAATTTATGATAATTTACGGAAAATTATGACGTTATTAAAAATATGCCGGAAGAGAATATTAAAATCCGGCAGAATCTGCCTGAAGAGGAAATTAAGATCCGGCAAAGAATACGGATATATGCAGATGACACATAACCTCCACCTGTCTTCAAGATTTCCCTTTCATTTCCTATTGTCCGACATATTTTTGCAAAAATAAATTTTTTAAATCGTTTCCATTAATCTAGAATTGTTTGGAATTAATAATAAATCGTTTGGAATTCATAATAAATTCTTTGGTCTTTAATTTAGTACACGATAAAATATGCCGGAAGAGAAAATTAAAATCCGGCAAAATATGCTGGACGAGAAAATTAAAATCCGGCAAAATATGCCGGACGAGAAAATTAAAATCCGGCATATTTTGTCGGAACAGAATACTCGACCTAAAATTAAAGCTAAAAAGTTCTTTTTCAAATTTTTATTATAATTTTTTTTCGAGGTTTTCTTATCTAGATCCGTGTTTTTCTGCGATAACCGGGCACCTCTTGAAGGATATATCACGGACTTAGTTGATTAGACGCTATCAGTCGATAGTTTTAAAAGCAGTATTTCTAAAACTGCAACTAAAGAGAAAACCAACGAGTTTTCATTTGCATGCGATTTTTAAAAATGTCGTTAACCTATGAGTTATTTTATTTTGAGACTGACAGTACTAATTTTCAGCTCGATATTTTTTAAAACATTTCTAGATCTGCAGCTGAATAGAATACAAACGAGTCTTAATTTGCATGCGATTTTCAATCATTTTGTTAATCTTGATATTTTGTTTTCCGACTGACCGTACTAATTTTTATGTCCATAGTTTTAAGAACAATATTTCCTGAAGTGCAGCCAAAGAGAGATCCTAAACACCTAATTGTTTATGTTATACGTGCAATATTCATTAATTCTAAAATTGCATTTAAGAACAAAAGTACAAATTTTTCGGTCCATATTAATAGCGTATATACATATATTTTATGCAGTTTTTAGATCCAAAAATGGATACCCCGTTGATCTATTTTTTATTTTTCACTTTAGGGAAGAATATTAGAATTTATTCTTGATCTTTTATATTACTTGACTTCCAGATTTTTTGATTGGGGGGGGGGGGGGGGGGGCAAAATTGAAAAAATTTTTTGGAAC
>CAKNWT010253413.1:0-10632 GCA_932066315.1 Andricus coriarius | reverse complement strand
TTTTGAAACAACACATGTATTTTCAACAAAATTTTGATTTTTAAATGAATTTTCAACCCAAAAGTTAAACTTTTCTACCAAAGAAATGAATTTTCAACCAAGAAGGGGAATTAGTCACCAGGACGATTAATATTCTATTACAAGAGTTTTAAGTTTTCCAATCTTATAAGATTTTTTATAAAATAAATAACAAAATGATGTGAAATGAACCGAGTTTTTTTTTGTAAGGAAAGGGTAATTAGTATCTTGAAACCTTTACAGTACACCAAACATTATTTTGAATGTGTCGAAGGCTTTTGTATTCTCTGAAATCTACTCAATTCTCTGAATTCTTCTGAATTCTTCTCAATTGTCTGAATTCATTGAATTCTCTGAACTCTTTCAAATTCTCTGAAAATTTTTCGTAATTCTTCTTACTTCTCTGAATTCTTCTGAATTCTCCGAATTCCTTTTAATTGTCTGAATTCTTTCAAGTTCTTTGAACTATTTTAAATTCTCCGAAATCTTTTTAATTCTTTTGCATTCTCTAAATTCTTTTGAAATCCTCTAATTTTTTTTTTGAATTCCGTAAATTCTTTTGAAGTTTGTGAATTCTTTTGCACTCTGTGAAGAATTCCGAGAATAGCGGAGCAATCCGCTATTCTCGGAATTCTTCCAAATTCTTTGAATTCTCTGAATTTTTTAACAATTTTTGGAATTCTCAACTGTTTTGAATTTGTTGGATTCACGATATCACTGAATTTTTTGAATGTTTTTAAATTATATTGAAATCATTAGAATACACGTTAAATTATTTTAAATTTCTTTCAATATTTTTTATTCTGTATACTTTTTGAATTGTCTGAATTCTTTTGAATTATGTGACATATTTTAGATTCTATGAATTCTTTTTTATTATCTCAATTTTTACAAATTATCTCAATTTATTTTGAATTCTGTGAATTCTTTTTGAATCTGTGAATTCTCCGGAATCCTCTGAATTCTTCTAAGTTCTCAAAATTCTTCCGAGTTTTCTGAATTGTTTCGAAATTTCATGAACTCTCTAAACTACTCTAAATTTGTCCAATTCTCACGATATTACTGAATGTTTAATGCATATTTTTTATTTTTTTTTTAAATCAGTAGAATACACTTTGAGTTAGTTTGAACTCCTTCTTTTAAATATTTATAATTCACTTGAAATAATACGAAAGATTTCTAGAAATTCAAAATAATTAATGGTGTATTGTTAAGGTTTTAAGAGAGTTCAAAAATACTTCAAAAGAAGTCAAACGAGTACATGTGGATTCTAGGAATTCGTTTGAATTATATAGAATGCAACACACTCGATGGAAGTTAAAATAATTCTACGTGTATTCTGGAGATTTTAAGAGGATTCAGAAAATTCGAAATATCTGAAGGAGTTCAAAGTAACTTGAAATGTATTCTAATAATTTAGAATAATTCAAGTGAGTTCAAAAGAATACAAAATACTTGGAGAAAGTTAGAATAATTCATGGTGTATGGTAAAGATTTCAAGAGAATTAAAAGAAAAATTTAATTCTGCAGATTTTTTGTGAATTCTACAAGATTAAAAATATTCAAAGAAAGTTAAAATAATTCAAAGTGTATTCTAAAGGTTTCAAGAAAATTAAAAAAACATTTCAAAAAATTACAAACAGTTTAGAGGATTCAGAAGATTTTAAAAGAATTCAGAGAATTCAGGATAAATCAGGGAATTCGAAGATTTTCGAAGAAATCAGAGAATGGAGAAATAATTCATAGAATTAAGAAGAATTCAAAGAATTAGAAAGAATTTAGAAAATTCGGAAGAATTCACAGGTGCCCAAGTGAATTATAAGAATTCTTCTGAATTCTACAGAATTAGAAATGCTCAAAACCAGTTAAAATAATTCAACGTGTATTCGAAAGGGAAAGATATATTCTAAGAATCTCTATCGTCTCTCAGTTGCCGCGTGAAGTTGCACCATTGATATTCACAACTTCTTGCAAATTTAAAATTACTCTTATGCGCATACACCCTCATCAATAACACATGGACTGTCGTCCATCTAACGCATGCTTCCGATCGATTAATCTTTGATTGTTGATTGCTCATTAATTATAAACTTTACCACAAATTTTTATTATTATTTTCAACTCCATTTTTTATGAGGAATTCAAGAATACAAAGATGTACCTCGAGTACTGGGACACCCTGTATTTATCAAGTTTAGGAACTTGACACAACAAATTATGATATTTTTGTCTAGAAGCCGACTTCTTCTTGGAAAGATTTTAATTTTCTCTCTTTAATGTAATAATAAGATTTCTTTGCAAATCAATAATTTCGATTCAGTACATTATTTCATTAGTTAATACAATAATTCATTTCCCACTTGAATTTGTTTGCAGAATCAATGCGTAGCATGTTTTCGAAACGCCCCCCACCGCCTGGACCTCAAACAACAAACGCCATGTCCAATAACTATGTAAAACTTTCTGCTCGTGCTTACCTCTCTGATAAAGAACAACATAAACAATATATTATAGGTTTACGTCAAGGTTTGGTGAAAGTAGGAATACGGGAGGAAAATGGTGTCGTGTACGTTATTGGATATATCAAGGAAATAGAGGGTTTCAAGCCAGAATTGGTTCCACTCACTCATGCTATAAAAGAAATGCAAATGAATTTTAAAAGAATTAAAATACGCGTAGATGGCGACTATGCCTACAGGTATGTTGTAATACCTGAAGGCGATCCTCTGAATAATTTGTTTTACAAGGAATACGATGAAAATCAGATTCGCACTTTCGAATTTGAGGGATTTGGTGCTAGGCCCCTTGAACCGGAGAATAAGCCAGCCGCCCGAAGTAAGACACAAAATACATTTGTTTATAACAGTTGTTTAAATAATGAATAGTTATTGTCAATTTTTAAAGTATCATTGCAAAGTGTAATCGGAAAGACATTCTTTGTTGATTCCGTATACAAAAATTGAGCTCATTCATTATAGCTGTGAATTTGTTTATAAAAATTGATAGCGTAATGAATAATTGTTGTCAATTTTCAAAGCGCAATGGCGAAGATTCATCGCCTATTCATTAAACAGACGCCTAACGTGAATTTGTTGATAAAAGAGTTTCAGCAATTACCCGAAAGCATCTATTCTTAATTAATGGGAATGGAACATTCATTTCACTCACATTTCATATAAAATCTATTAATTTCAATGAGCTTAACATTGCCAATTCCAAAAGAAAAATGTTTCCTTTATTAATTTTTTTCATAACAAAATAACAATTTTTTTATAATTATTCTAACTAACTGGACATTATTCCTAAAGAGTTGTAGCATTGTTTGAAGATCTTCTTAGATCAATATCAACGTCTCAAAATAAATGGCACTTGGGAAAAGTTACACAATAACTATTTCAACTTTGTTGTTTAATAACAAATTGTTAAACAATTAAAAAAGCCTTAATTACAAACATCTTTTTAAAATTTAAATATCTTTTATTTAAGAAAAAGAGTTTAAATCGGATGAATTGTGAAGGTATTGTCCACGGGTACTTTTTCCCTCAAATGTGCGGCGCTACATGCTTTCTTGTGAAATGGATAATTTTCAATAAATTGATTTGAAAATTGAAAAAATCCCCCTTCAATAGCCAGGAACAAATGTCTGAATGAAAGTTGTTTCAAATCTAAAGTTTCGTCGATACCCATGAAATACTTCTATTAGCTACATTCAGAAATCCTGCTTGCTATCGATAGGCTGTTAGATACAAATGTTTAGGTATGTCATAGATTAAACGAGTACAGACATTAAGTACCCTCTCAAGTTTAAAATTACGGTCATCTGTTATATCATCATATACTATGCAATTAAAATCAAAGTGTGGCAGAATCAAGCGCTTAACCAGGAGTATACGATTGGAAACCGGCAAGAATTACTGGTTTCTTCTAAGTTAGTGCAGACTTCTGAATGTTTTCCTCGAGATATCGATTACATGCTCTTTCCAGGATAGGTTCTGCTCAATATGTATCAAAGATCTCCTACAACCTCCAAAAAATCTATAATCCGCTCACTGATCTGTAATGGCGAGAGAGTCATTATCGCTTCAGAAGTTGGCAAAGGGGATCGCTCAATCACAATTGCCTTCGTTTTAGCAGGATTGAATGAAAGCCTATTAGTACAGCCCTAATGCACCATCCTATCGATATCCTCCTGTACAAGAGCAATGAGATTTCTTAAGGAGGCAACAGGACCCGAAATGTAAAGTTTGAAGTCATCAGCGTACTTGTAGTACTCACAATGTTTCAGCTCTCTACCCTGATCCGAGGTATACAGGTTAAAAAGAAGAGGAGCTAGTATGGAACCCTGAGGAATTCCTCAACCTACCTACCTGCAGACAGACTGCTCGCCTTTACTATTCTTCATGCGTTGAAACCGACTATTCAAGTGCGATTCGAAGCACCTAATTTCCATGTCTGACAGTCTAAATGACTTCAACTTAAGCAGAACGAATTTGTGGTTTACAAAGTCAAATGCCTGAGAAAGGTCTAACAACAGTACAATTGTGATCTCTTTATTGTCTAATGCCATTTTATAATCATTGGTGACCTTAAGAGATGCTGTTTGTGTACTACGTTTTGCTTGAAAGCTGAAGTGCATTGGATCGATTCAGTTTTGGGAGTCTAGATATTCAAATAATTGACTGTGAACTATTTTTTGAAACGGTACAGAAGAGAATGTAAGGTCAACCACTTTTTATACATGGACGACCTCAAACTCTTTGCTTCCTCGAAAGAGAATCTGAACATCCTGGTGGAGGCGGTTGAAGCGATTGGCTAGAGCTTTGGACTGGACAAGTGTGCCTGCGTCCACTTACACCAAGGACGACGAGAGACTACACCATCGCGTGACGATCAGGATGTTAAAAACGGAGCTTGTAAAAAGGTATCGCCAAATTCTCAGAAAAATTTGGGCTTCCGAATTATCTGGAAAGAATAAGATCCAGGCGACCAATATGCTGGCCGTTCCTATAAAGATCCACACATTTTACCAAGCCAAATGCAACGTCAATGAGTTGAAGCAACTTGACCAAAGCATACGCAAGATGATGACAATCCATCGGAATCATCATCCTAGATCTTCCGTACCTCGAATATACCTACCTCGAGATAAAGGGTGTGGAGGCTTGCTAAGCTTGCGGCATCTTAATCGAAGAACGGTTCTGGCTAGAGCCTGCTCAGTTCTAAATATTACAGATTCTCTTATTCGACTCGTACATCAACATGAAGTCGTCCATGTTGCGCCGTTTCTATGCCGTGCCTCAGATAGGGCCGCAGAGGAGCTTGGCCTCCTATTTGATTGCAGATATAATACACATGGCCTGGCATCTCTAACACCTTCGGTGCTCAAAAGTCGTGTACATGAAGCAGAAGATACGCTTCTACTGAGAGAACATACTGAAAAGCCCCTATATGGTAAATTCTACGGCATCATACGTAGAGAAGAGCTTTCGTTAGATCCGTCCAACATGTTTCTCAAGTCTGCTGGATTGAGATCGGGGAGGAAGGGATTTCTATTTGCATGTCAATACGGCGTTATAGACACCTTAGTTTATCGCGAACACATAATAAATATACCTGTAGGCGATACTAACTGCCGAGCGTGTAAGCAAGAGCCAGAAACACTTGGACATGTTCCCAGTGCATGCTCAAAGTGTGCACGTTACGGGTACGTAGAGAGACACAATGCGGCTCTAAAAGTGTTATATTACCATCTTAGGCACTTCTATGGTATTGATCTATTTCCCATCTTGCCATACGCCCGGGGAGAACACGAGTCCTTTGTAGAGAATGATCAGTGTAAGATCTACTGGAATTTCTCATTCTCCACCACTCAACGTATCAGTGCTACGAAGCCTAATATTTTCCTCCAAGATCTGAAGACCAAGATCATTTACGTGATTGAATTCTCGGCACCAGCCGATAGTAATGCCATCGGCAAAGGAGGAAGAAAAACGGAAGAAATATCAAGCACTTCTTTTCGAGCTGAACAAGCTGTACCAAGTCTACAAAGTCCATCTTGTAGTTCTCATAATCGGCTGTCTTTGAGGTATGAAAGCTTCATTTCTTAGCCAACTCAACAAGATTGCGGCTTGCCTGCGTCAGACTCATTCCATCGCGAACCGTATGCAAAAGGCTGATCTTCTAGGATCAGTTTATCTGATCCGTCAACACTGTTCCTCATAACATTCTACAAAGATGGTTGTGCTGAACGATGTTCTCTCGCGTGAATTTCCAGCTGTTGCTCACCGTCTAGGACAAAAGGAGCAGGAGTGGATGACGTAAACGTTCCAGTTACGTCGGGATTGGTTGCTCTAAGGAACCATGATCGGAACTTCCGGAGACTACAACTTCGCACGTAAAAAAGGATACACAAGCGAGTCACCAAACCAATTCCTAAAAATCCAGGTGTTCTTGGTGCCCCCTCTTCTTTACAGCAATAAATTTTGCCATCCGCAATCCATAAGAGTTTTATATTTTTAGCTCTCCTAAGCTCCAGCGCAGTACTACAAATTTGCCCAGTCAAACCAAAGTCTTCATTTTGATCAATTTAAAAATATAAATTTACTAAAAATAAAAAAATTACAAAATAATACCAAACAAATTCAGACAAATCAAATTTCGCATTCGAAATAATAATTTGTCGAGCTGGAAAATGGAAAGGAAAAGATTTTAGTCGCATCTTATCCCTTTCCCAGCTTTATGATTTCTTCACAAAACTTTTCAGAATTATTCTATTTGAAAATTTAGAATCAAAAGGTCTTTTCTACTCATGCGTCAACTTTCAGTTATGTCGGTGAAAAGAGTTTTTCTGTTTGAAACAAATGTTTCAAATTCTATAACTCAGCATAACTTCCCTAATCTTCAATAGAGTGTATCAATATTCTAGATCACTTGTTTTTCCTCGAATCAAGCAATCTTTTCCGTTCATGCATCAATTTTGCATTATGTTAGTGAACAAAGTTTCACTATAAAGAACCGTGTTTTCTAATATTATGCATTTTAATAGCTTCCTTACTCTCCAATAAAATGTATCAATCGATTCATCTAAAATTCAACACAAATTTTCTATTCTCGCATCAACTTTAAATCATGAGAATGAGAAAATTTTTGCTATAAAAATCCATCTCATTAATATATAAATTACCATAACTTTCCTACTCTTTGACAAAATATATTATTATTGTCGGGCAATCGATTCGTCTCAAACTAAGGAATCTTTTATATCTCTGTATCAACTTTGAATTATGTTAATGAGAAAAATTTTACTACAAAAAACCGAATTTTTGAATATTATTGAAAGCTAAAAAAATACAATAAATATTTTCAGAAATCCCTTGGTCAGTTTCAAGATATTAGCGGTGAAAGTAAGCCCTCCGAATTTCAACAATTTATCTGCATCGTTTTCAAGTTAACGTTTACACAAAAAAGTGTGACAGCCCCACACATGCCCAAACACACATACACACATCTGGTTAATTTCTTAGAACAATGTATCATACATATTTAAATTGAGGAAGGTTTAATTGAATAAAATAAATTTTTTTCGAAAATGTTACCATTACAAAGCTGCCTCCATGACGGAACAATAATAAAATTAATTAATTGCAACAATTTATTATTATTTTAGCAAATATCTGTTAGAATAGTGTTAGAAAGTTGCGATTTTTTTCTGAAATATTTAACTTTGGTCCACTTTTTACTCAGAGTGAAGTTGAAATAATACAATTTAGAAAAATAACTTTTTAAACAAATTTGAATTGTTGATAACTATCTTCTCATATAGTAATGCAAGATAGATGTGGTTTCTCTTAAATTTTTAATTTCTTGCCCACTTACTACTTAGTGAAGTATTAATGATTACGAGAAAAATAAAATTATGAACGAAGGAAAGATTACAATACTACCGAACTTGAAAATTCCAGAATTATAAAATTAATTAATTTAATCAATTAAGACAATTTTTCCCATAAATATTATTTACTTATTGAAAATACAGTAATTAAATATTTTGTTAACAAAATTATCTCTAACGTTTAAAGTTTCTTACATTTTTGTCCTAATTAAAATAACAATAACTCCAGAAAATCTATTTCTGGATGGAAATTTAAGAAATGTTTGTTATTCAGAAATTTTAATAATCGGCAATTTTCAAATACGATAAGAATATAAACTCTTCCGCTTTGCATTACACATTTTCATTTTTTAGACAATAAACGTTGACATTTTTTAAATTGTAAATTACTGTCGGTTTTCAATTTATTTTTGCTAAGAAAACACAAACCTCAGATTAACATAATATTATTTTTAATAATATTCTCGTCGAATAATGCTAAACAGTTAGGCTTTTTTCTAAAAAAATTAACTCTGCTTTGTCTTTTTCGTTAGGAAAAAATAATAAATAAAGTGGAAAGAATGTGGAAACTTAAAATTAAAATGCAACTTTAACATTATTAACAAAAACATGATTACAAATATTGAAGAATTATTTTCAAAAATCTGTTTACCAGCATTTGTTTAAATAACTAACTTTTTTGCATTATTGCGAGATAATATTATTGAATAATAAAAAATGGTTGAAAAAATTATTTCTGTTAAACTAAATTGAAAATTGCCTCGATCTAAATGAAACTTATGAGGCTGAAATTCTAAAAGTAATTTTTTATTCGTATACTGTGCTCAATTTTATGGAGAAATTTTCAGTTTAATCTCGACCTATGATTATTATTTTAAAAAATGTTTTTTTTTGTATGCATTTTTGTGCAACTCTAATATCTACGAATATGAAAATTAATTAGGAAAAGATAGATGTCGTTCCTTTAATAAAATTAAAAAGATATAATTTTAAATTAATGAATGAATAGAGAATTAAAATGTTTTTAAGAACTAATGTTAGAAGAAAGTATCTCATAACTGATAATACTAATATTGCTAAGTTTTATGGTCTTCCTAAGATCCATAAACAAAATTATCCTCTCAGACCAGTTATTTCCTCTATTAATACTTCTACATTTATTTTAGCCAAAACTTTAAGCAGGATAATTTCTGATTCCTTACCTAACTATGAATAGTCTGTTAAAAATTTACATACTTTTAAAGATGACACTAACAAAACTAAAATTTCTGATAACCATATCATGACTTCTTCAGACGTCTCATCACTTTTCACTAACGTTCCATTAGATCTGGTTATTAAAGGCATAGAGAATAGGTGGCATCACATTGGTGAAAACACACAAAAATCCATTAGACGATTTTAAGTCGGGTAGTATTTTCTAAATGAATTCTACTTAGTTTACATTTGATAACCAATTTTATAGGCAGACGTTTGGCACCCCCATGAGGTCACCTATCTCGGTAATTCTTGCCGAGATTGTTATGCAAGATCTTGAAACGAATGGCATGAAAAAATTAGGTTTTCAAATTACGGTGTATTTTCGTTATCTAGATGATACCTTTCTTATTCTTCCCGAAGCTAAAATTAATTTTACAGTATCACAGTTTAATTCTTACCATAGTAGATTACAATTTACCTTTGATATTTAAAACAACAAATCTATTAACTTTTCAAATTTACAACTTTGCCGAGACGACAATAACTTTATTATTACGAATTGGTTTAGAAACGCAAGTCATTCCAGAAGACTTCTGAATTTTTTATCCAACCATCCTATTCAACATTAAATAGGATTGTTCAAAACTTTGTCCATGCTGCTATTCTTCTGTCTGATAAGACTTATCACTCATATAACCTACAAATTGTTAAAAACTACTATTATTATTGATATAAAACAGGAGATCATCTCCATTTCTTTCTTAGGGAAAATTTCACAACGTTTCAAAACGCTATTGAATAAAATTATTTTTAAAGTTGAATCCAAGTTAAATAAATGTATTAAATTAGGTAAAGACAGATTAGATACTTTTGATCAAAGTAACGTAGTTTATAAAATCACATTTAACTGCGGCAGGACCTATGTAGGACAAACGAAATGCTCCCTACACATTAGGATATAGGAAAATAAAAATAACATTGAATATGTTGAAAAAAACCATAAGGTTATAGTAGTAGTAGTAGTGTAAACGTTTAGTCTTCAGCCTGTTGGCCTTAAAAAATTGACTTGCTTACACTTTCCATTTTTACATAATTTTCCTTAATCTAAGCCTTAAAACTAACATACATCCATACCTTATCTCTAGGATCGCACGCTCTTATCGCCTTGCCTTCCTCGCCTCGCTTCGCCTCACTCGCATGTCCCTACTCTCTCGCTTCCGCGTCTATTAGCTAATGCTTATCTACTATTTACAATATGTACATCCTACTTATATCTACTTCCTCTCTTATTTACAATCTTTCATTCTCCATTCCTCTTCCTCCTTCCTTCTCTTCTTCTCCATCCTACCCAACACTCCCTTCACCCATGCTACTGCCCTTTTGTCTCCCCTTTCATGCATCAATACCTCCATGCTCATTCCACTCCTTTCCACCTCCACACACTCCTCCAGCCAGTGCTCCACTTTTGCATACCCCTTCCCACACAGTTGACACATCCTCTTTTCCCAAGAGAGCCAGAATCT
>CAKNWT010253374.1:0-13596 GCA_932066315.1 Andricus coriarius | reverse complement strand
TTTTTTCGTATTGTCCCTATCATCGTTAACGAATACTATTTTAACATTTTCTCAACTATGGGGACAGAAGTAAACCAATGGTATAGTCACGCTTTAGCTAAATGTAATAGAGACACTGTGTTCGTACCTGCCCCAAAGTAGCCTGGACTCTTATTTTCCAATCAATATTTTTCTTTTTCACTATAAATCTTTCAAATAAACTAAATAAACAATATTCGATTGAAAAATTCACCTAAAATTTTTTTGTCACTTTTCAACTTATAAAGCACACCATGGGTCACCGGTGACCCATAACTTACTTTGCGACCGTCCTGTAGGAAAACCAGCGTTAAATTAAGAAAGCCCCTGAGCCCTTCGGATAGCCCATATTTTTGCCCTAATTATCAGCATATTCGCTTCACCCCTTAGATGCTTCCCTTTTCAGAAACTTCACTTTTAGAATCGCTTCGAGTCATTGGCGACCCAGGTGGTGCCCAGAGAGTTAATATCTTCGTAAAAAGTAACTTTTTCTATATTAGCGTATTATAAAATTATTTTTTCATTTTTCAAGAACTATTTAATTAAATAATAAAATGCTAATAATTATTATTCATTACGAAGATATTACAAAAATAAAGTTTTGTCCCATGCGTTTGGTGCCATTGTTTCGCTCAGCACTCGACGAAGTGAAGTTCGCTGTCGATTAAGTAAAAATGTCTAATTGATGAGATTTTTGTTCGAGGGAAATGTATAGAGGTTAAATTGTACAACAAAAAATTATGTACAATTTTTGTTATGTGCACTTTCATCCAAAAACGACTCCGTTTTGAGATATGAGCTACGAAAGGAGCGTGCCACCCGCGCGGTAAAACTCACCCCCTATTCTTATTGTAAATCGTAAGTACTACTGTTCAATATTCAGGCATTTTTGTAGAGTATGCGCAAATACGAATTTGTATTCATATATTTATTTGTATTTACTAAGGAAGTAAGGGATAACACCATTGCTGCAGTATTTAATGTTACACCAAATGTTTCGCCAAAATTTTAATTTCGTAATGAGCATACTTTGAAAATATTTGTGATCATTATCACAATTTTGATTGAAAAAGGATACTGATAACGGAAACAATTTTCTCATGATGTTAAGTCTACACTCTATCTGCTATCACATAGACGTAGTTCGTAGTAGATCACTGTGATAATAATGAAGGCTTTTCAGGAAATCAAATGTTGGAGTTGTGACTGGTTGTTCATGTACGAAGTTCAGACATATAATTTTACTAATGACTTATTCTATAATGTGGATAGGATCCTGATCAGTGATGAATCTTCAGGGGCTGATAGCAAACGCGGAGTAAAAAAGTCGTCGGAGCAAAATTATAATATATATAATATAACAAAGTAGCAGAATGATAAATTAGAATATAATCTCTCGTACTATTATATCCTGATATTATAATAGGAAGTGTATATGGCCTACGACTACGTGTACCGAAAAAATCCAGCTATACGTACCGAAATTTCGGTAAAATAGCCATGTTTCCAGCTCCCTTTATATGTACTGAAAAAACCTGGCTACTTGTACCGAAATTTCGGTACACGTAGCCACGGCCATTATAATATACTGTACAATCCTCGTTATTCTGGTTTCCGTTTAACTCGTTTTTGCTCCGACTTTTTTACTCTGCTTTTGCTATAAGCCCCCTTTAGGTATGAACATGAGACACTCAAAATTAAATTTCAACACGAAATATTGAGTTTTAAGATATAAAAATCATTACCGGGTGTCGAGCAGCAGCTGCTACGGCTACGGCTTGGGCACTCGGATACATCCTTCTGAAGAAATTGAAATTTTCCGTTGTAATTTTATGTAACTCCGATTTCCGGCTAAAAAAGCGTATCCTAAGTTCCACAGCACATCACAGCCGGCACACACATTGTAAGCATGACACCATTATATCACTTTTGAAATTAAAAAAAAATTAAAAATCGCTGATCCACAACACTCTCACAAATTATTTACAGGATAAATCCTGTTTGGTAGAAGTAGTAAAAGATGTTTGGTTCATTTGACTTGAAGCACAAAACTTTGCAATTTACACTCGTGTAAATATGAACATGTAAACGCGACGAACAATCCAACCTCGGCAACGGTCGGGTACCAACTAATCATCCCCACAGGCAGCCAGGGGAAGACTAGCTATAGTGCTATACTCGAAGCTGCTCCCCCACCAGTTACCTCGCACCACGTGGTTTCTCATTCACTGTCCCTTTTCCCCCAACGATCCTTGGCTCTGGTAGAAGTCTTCCGTTCCTTTTTTCGCGCCCATAGCCCCCTCTTTCGATGTACTGCGTTATTTTTTCAGAGTCGGCTCGAGAGCTGATATAGCCCCGGGTTTTAAATTTTAAGTGTAAACTTGAAACTTAGGGAATTTGTTTTCTGAACTCTAAAGTTAATAAAGAGAGTAGGTAGCTATTATTTAGCAAATTGCGTGATTAAGAATTTACTTGATTCAAAGAAGTGATCGTACTGAATACGTCTTGTAAAACATTGCTTCAATACAAAGGAATGGTTTTGTCTAATCTAAAAGCACGAAATGTATTTTTTTTATTTAACGATACAATTCCTTGGTTCAAAAGAACGTACCATAATTTTTCTAAGTATTTTCTGGAAACAAAGAAATGGGGTTTCAATAGTAATAACTAAAGTCGGTTCCAAAGGTATAGGCCCCTCACTTTTTTTGCTTGCAGCTCGCACAAAAAAAATCTCTGAAATATCTAATAAAAAGCATCTGAAAGTTTAAAGTCTTCCAAATTTAGCGATATGTTCACTTTTGTCCTAAAAAATTTTTTCAACAGTTAGAGGGCAAATCGCCCAAAAAAACAGGGTTTTTCGGCCTCCTTTTTCAAGGGTCGACTGTGATCTGTTCCCAGAAGGAGGGCGACGTTAGGAAAAATCTGAAAAAATTCACAGATATTCTTTGAACATTTCTGAATACAATGCATTTTTCAAAACGCTAAAATATGCAATAGTTTACTTTATACGGTGGTTTATTTACACAAACTTTATCTTGCGAACGAATGAAGATAGGAAACCGTTTAATGGCTCCAAATGTGGAGTTTTGTTATGCGATTTCAGTGCAATAATTAAATTGAAGATAAAATCATTCTTACTCAAGAGATATCATTTTAAATATTTCTGACTTTAATCAGTCTGGGCGCGTGACCAACACAGCCGGACAAGTGGCAGAAAAAAAAGTACCCTTTCTATGACAATAGTAATTCCAGAAGCAAAGAATCTTCAAGATATTGAGACGGCCCTGCTTCGTTCAACCACATCTGTTTCGGCCATTTGGAATTACTATTGTCTTTATTACTATCTTTACTACTATCTTGGAGTATATAAAACTTTATAGCCTGAGATAATAAAATCTATAATCCAAGATTTTAAAATCTAATATCCATATTAGAATCCTGGTCCATCAGATAACCTCAGATAAATATAATAATTTGTGCAAACGTATTTATAAACCTATACCTTTTAATAGGCGAGCTCGGAAGTAGATCTGGAAACAAATTTTAATTTTTAAACACATAATAAGCAGGAAAAAAGGCTATCATAAGACTACAAAAATTAAAGTAAAGGAGGCTAATTTTCTGTACTTGTAAAAGTTGCAGTGATGTGTAATTAAAAGAAATATAAACTTACCCATTTTCTACATCTAAATCACGTGTGATTTAGCACTAATAATCATTTTATAACTTAATTATCACTTGCTTCAATGCAAACGGATGCATATGACACGCGCCACGATGCGACGTACCATCTGAGACTACAAAGGCGCATGAATATCTTAAAATCTGAGATGTTACAATTTAATGCCTGAATATTATAAGAATTTAACATCTAGAGTTTATATTTGGTACCATCTTCATATATTAGAAAAATAGTATAGATTATACGCGCTAATATTTTTTTGTATATGGTGTATTATTCTTTAATTCTATTATCCGTGTGGAAATAGCCCGGGCTATCCCTTGCACAACAAGGTTGCTGGTCGGGGGCTGGCCGGGTTATGTTTGTTTTTTAAGAGCCTAGCCGTGCGCTGGTCGAAGACTGGCTAGGCAAATTTTTTGTCAGAACCACAGTCGGGAGCTAGCCGGGCTCTGGTCGAACAAATCTTATCATCAAATTCTCAGACGGTAGCAGACGGGGCGCTGATTGGACAAATGTTATGAATAAATGCTTATCCGGATGATAGTAGCAAAGGAACACTTTCTTTAAAGTGAACGCTTTTGATTGTTGATTACAGTATAGAACCCGAAGTGAAAATAGTATAACCAAACAGCAATTTCGTGAGCATAATTCAATTATCAAACCCTGTTTATAACTTGTTTATTTTTTCTGATTTTATTAAGAAATGGACAAGTATACAAATGTCGAATTGTAATAAATGTATAGCAAACATTTTTAAATAGGGATGATAATAAAAATTATAAATCAATTATGGCAAAAAATATTATACAGATACTAAATTCATAATTATTTACACTTTTTAAACGAATAATAAGAGATTTTAAATAATGTAATACACAATATATATTACTATTAAAGGAAGTTTCATATATTGCAAAATAAAGAAAAACCCTATTATACTTATCAATTTTAAAGTTGCATTATATGTGATAAAGAGCAGACGACAAAAGTCTCGAAACAGCGAGATTTCTGGCTTGATTTCAACATTACAAATTTCAAAACTTCTGAAAAAATATGACTGAAATAAATATATTAATTTTAGTCACATTGAAGAAGTATATAGTTCCGAAATTTTCATTATGGTAATTTGAAAATCCCCCCGGAAATCTCGCAGTGTCGAGACCTTTGTCGTCTGCTCTTGCCTCTTTATCACGTTTAATCCGTTGAGTGCTGCTTTTATTTTTCGATTCCATCAACGTAGACTTCTTGGGTGGAAATTTCATTGATTTTGGTAAAAAATTCATGTTTCTTGGTTGAAAATGATCTTTTTTGTTGAAGATTTCAACTATGGTCAAAAAATTTTTTTTTTCTAATTGAAAAATCAACTATTTAGTTGAAAATGTAACTGTTTGGTTGAAAATTCAAAAAACATTTGGTTTCAAATTGATATTTTTTTTCAAATTCTCATTTTTGTTAAAAATTCTCATTTTTGTTAAAAATTCTCATTTTTGTTAAAAATTCATCTTTTTGGGTTTAAAAGCAAATGTTTTGTTTGTTATTTATCTTTTTTGGTTGACAATAAACTTTTTTGTGGAAAATTCATATTTCCAGTTTAAAAGACAAATGTTTTGTAGAAAATTAGTTTTTTGGCTTGAAAAATTCAACAGTTTGGTTTTGAGTTTGGTTAAAATTTTTTTTCTCTCTTGACTGACAAATCTTTCTCGGTTGACAATTCAACACTTTTGTTAAAAATTCGACTTTTTTGGTTGGAAATTAAGCCGTTTTGGATGTTGTTTACTATACTGTTTTTATTAAAAACAAAAATATTTTTTGGTTGACTTAGATACTATTACATTTTTCGTAGAGAATTTATCTTTTTTAGTTGAAAATTTAACTGCTTTGTTGAACATTCGTCGTTTTGGATAGAAAATTCGTCCTTTCGAATTCAAAGTTTAGTTTTTTTTGTTAGAAAATTTATATTTCTCGGTTGAAAATCAAATTTTTTGTTGAAAAAATTAAATATGTCAATAGAAAATACATGTATCGAATGCTTAATTACAATTATTATTTTATATATTCCATATTTAATGTTAAAGTTAAAACAAGTATAATATTAAATTTACACATACAGGGATTTGAATATATAAAAAGGTATCAGGATTTAAAATTGATCTTGTAACTAAGTGGCATATGCTCTTCATAAAATTGAAACCGAATTAATTTAAATCTACTACAACATCAATTGATCCCGGCCGGGCCACGGTCGGACAGCCCGGTCATATCACGGCCTTGCTTCATGGCCGGACGCTGGCCAGCGCAGCGTGACGATGCTGGCCGGATTCCGACCAGAAACCCCGGCCACAGCCTGACTTAAAGTAGGGCTCCCCGGCCAGCTCCCGGCTTAAAGCCGGGCTCTCCAGCCAGCGACTGGCCAGCCCCCGACTTAAATTTCCACACGGGTATCCAGTTTGTATAATACATTTTCCTCAGTGAATATTTTAACCAAAGCCAGTGCTAATGCTGAGAACAGGAAGTTCAAAGCATAATTATTGAGAATGGTTAAACTGCGATACGCCATCTGGTGCCAAAAATCAGAACTAGAAAGAGTAGGTGGAATTTTAAAGATGCATGTTAATTTATACCTAACAATGTTTTTACGATTTTTGTGTAGAGTTTAAAGTAATTATTGCATACTAAAAATAAGTCTTTATAAAAAAGAGTGTTTCAGATGGAATTTACTTTTTATACAGTGGAAAACACATTTTTTGACAAAACTTTATTTTTGTGACTATGCTGGGTTTTACCAAAATTATTTCTGTGACCAGTGACGAGAGTCCCTTGCGGCCCCCTTGAGAGGTTGGAAAGGGTTAGGGGCTGGACCAACATAAAAAAGGTATAAAAAACTTTTCCAACATTTTGTGTGTAAAAAGAGCTACAAATTTGTTATATCGGGAGTTAGATAGGCGCATAAATGAGGGTAAGAAGGTTATCGGTAGAGCAGGGTCCATTCTCAGAAATAAAACCATATTTAAAAAAGCTAAAATTACCATATATAATTATATATTTGTACCGACTATACTATACAGTAGCGAGTCATGGACCTGTCAAGAAAAAGACAAGAGTAAAATTAACGCGATTGGCATGAAACCAGGGACCCGACCGAAACTTTCGTTCCGTTTCGTCACTGACAATTAAAAAAAAATAATTTTGATTCAATCATTAATGTAATTTCAGATATTATCTAATTTCGTCCGAATCAAGAAATAACAGTTCAAAGTTTAGCGAAAAATTATTTTTTTCTATCAATAATGAAATAGAATGAAACTTTCGGTCGGGTCCCTGCATGAAACCTCTGCGCACAATATGCGAGTGTCTTACTTACTGTTTAAAGTTGATGAATTAATCACCTAAATTTTTATTCCAAATTGAAAGGTCTCCGGATCTTCGATTGCTGATGAGCATTCTATTCGACGCGTTGAAGAATAAAAAAAATTAACACCATAGTTCTCCCGGACACCAAGTAATATATTTTAAAATTACAAACCAACAGCTAAACGACATTAGCTAGTTACAGTTCTCGAATGTAAAGAGGCTTCCCGATGGAAATCACACAGAATACTTTTTCGGTAAGAAGGCGGGTTTACCACCATGGACCGTTTCACCAAAGCAAACGGACGAAAGAGCCTACCAAGCAAGACTCATTTGTTCTCCCCACTCACATTCCCACACACTATTCTTTGCACGCAGCGCACTCTTGCGGTCAGTTTCAACGCGCGAAATTCAATTTAAATTTAGGGTCTAACCAATCCACACACTTACTCTAATTCCTTTGCATTCACGCTCCTAGAGGAGCGAGAAAGCCAGATAACCTGCCTTCCGTCGGCCATGGAAAACACTGATGGACAAAGTCCGAAACGAGATAATTCTCAAAGAATGTGGTACAGAAGAGACACTAGTTGCCATATGGGAAAGAAATCAGTTAAGATGGTTCGGACATGTTGAAAGAATGAAAGATGAACGACTGACCAATCAAGTGTATAAAGGTAAAGTAAATGGCATAATGCCCAGAGGTAGACCGCCAAAAGAATGGTTAGAATCTGTGAATGAGAGATTAATCCGAAGAGACATAAGAAGTCACAGAAACACGAGAGCTTGCATGAAAAAATGCATGGACTTGAAGGAAGCTAGAGTAGTATGCCAGGACAGAAAAGTGTGGCGACAAAAAGTTTGTAAACCGAGTGACAAGAGTGAATGGTGCCTGAAACAAAGACCTTGGATAATGATGGGCCAAAGTGGGGAACCACACATAACAATTTTGTGATGCTCTTCACTTGGGATGATCGCTAGAGAGATTGATCAGCAACCTGGGTCGGAGCAGTATTGCGGAACGAACGTGTCATTTAACCAGCTAAGTGGTAATGACGCATATATGCGCAGAAAAAATCCGTGACAAAACTGGTAATAACGCATATATGCGCACTTGGAATAACTGCCACAAAACACAATGGATTTGGATACAAATTGGTATGCCCTAGTTTCTTTGGTCGCTGATGACGGATCCGGGGTCAAAATTTAAAAATTTTAAATAGCTGATAATATAGTAGAATAGTCATCAGCGACTTAAAAAACTCTTCAGTACTGCCTTTCATTCAAGTCACGTGATTTTTGCATTTTTGTCCGTCATATTGGATCCGTCATTTTGAATTTTTCAATTTTGACCCTGGATTCCTCATCAACAAACTATATAATCCTTAGGAAATGAACTTTCATGATGAATACGGAATTATTTGCTTCTACCAGTTTTGGCACATAACGTCGATTTCGAGCCTACCAGTTAACTGGTAGACCCAGCAAGTCAGGCCTACCCCGAAAGGAAATGGCTTAATGGTATAATAATAATTATAATTTTTGATAGGATGCTTAGTAGGGTGTCCTAAAAAAACACAATGTTCTTTTTTTTTATGACGCACCCCCTAAACTTGTTCTATTTGGTGAACAAATAAATGCATATTTTTCTTTTCTTTTTAAAATAATTTTAAACCGTGGTCCTGGGGCCTCATAGTGTCCCAAAATGATTAAAATGATTAATTATTGTTAGTTTTCGTAAATATAATCATAGTTTGCCAGGGAATGCAACTGTTAGTACCATACGCTCAGGAAAAAAAAGTTGACCCAATTAGACCATAAATACTACCTCTTGCTTTCAAAAACTACCATTTATAGGGTTTAAAATATTATATCTTGAATTTTAAAGAATTTATGCGTTATTCATTGGATTTCTTGGTACGTGAATGACTTAATAAGGTACACGAAAACGACAAATTACTTTTTCACCAAAAATTACCCTTATAATAAAAAGAGGATCCTTCTTAACTTCAATAACATGCTGAACTGACGAAATTGAATTAAATTTAACTTCATGTACGATTTACAATTTTTTCAATTCTCAAATAAAGGTTAAGTTTGAAAACGATATATTTCTAGGGATTGGAAAAAATGCTATACTTTAATTTAATTTCGCCAGTTCAGCATGTTATTGAACCAATGAATAACGCATATATTCCTTAAAATTCAAGACATAATATTTTAACCCCTATAAAGGGTAGTTTTTGAAACCAAGGGGTAGTATTTTTGGTCTAATTTGGTCAAGTTTTTTTTTCTGGGCGTGTGGTACCATCAGTTGCATTCCCTAGCCAAAAATTAATTTATTTACGAAAATCAACAATAATTAATCATTTTGATCATTTTGGGACAATTTAAGGCCCCAGGACCACGGTTTAAAATCATTTTAAAAAGAAAAGAAAAATAAGCATTTATTTTTTCACCAAACAGAATTAGTTCAGGGGGTGCGTCATAAAAAAAGAACATTGCGTTTTTTTAGGACACCCTAATGCTTAGTTTTTGTTTCAATCGTGAAAAATGACATAACAAATAAACAAATTAACTTTTTTAATTGAATCTTAAAATTAGCTCTAAACCTTTTTTTTCTCACGAGACACGTGATAAGAATGTGTTCGTTAAAGCCGAAGGAGCTTTAGCAAAAGAGAGTTCACTGCAATCACTACATTTCAGTTGTAGTCTGGGATCCAAAGGCACTTGAGTGTCCATTTTAGGTCCGTAGGATTTGATGATTGATTCTTGTGCAGAATATTCTTTTGATTCCGAATATATCGGGTGCACATCGCAAATTTCCGGTCTTTTTGTAGTTATTTGACATTTTCTGTCCTTGAATAAAAAACGTCATATCTCGGAAAGTTATAAAAGTTTTGAAAATATTTTTTCATAATCATTTGAAGAAGTGTGATATGCACAAATTTTATCAATGGTGTATGTTAATTTAATTGATATTTTTTCGAAAAAAAACAATAAAATAGCGTTTTAATGAAAAATCATTTCAACAGTATATTTTGTATTATTTCACATTTCTTTTTTTTTAATCATACAGTACTCGCCGTGACGAAGACAATTTCTTTTGAAATTTTTTTAATTGAACTCTTATTTGTACAAAGTTCGAAATAAATTCAAACTATCACGTCTGTGTGTAAGGGCATTAGTAACAGCATCGAATCGTGACAGCGGGGGTTTGGAAGCTGCAGGTTTGAAACCTGGTCCGAGCCCTCGCACTGAGGCGCACGCAGACGTGAAAAGTTTGTATTTATTTCGCATTTTGCACATATTGAACTAAGAGTTCAATTGAAAAAATTTCGAAAGAAATGGTCTTCTTCTCGGCGAGTACTATGTGATTAAAAAAAGGAAGTGTCTACGTGTACCGAAATTTTTGTTGTACAAATATGGGCCCGTGTGGAAATAGCCCGGGCTAGCCCTGACACAACAAGGTTGCTGGTCGGGGGCTGGCCGGGCTATGTTTGTTTTTTAAGAGCCTAGCCGTGCGCTGGTCGAAGACTGGCTAGGCAAATTTTTTATCCAAACCACAGTCGGGGACTAGCCGGGCTCTGGTCGGGCAAATCTTATGATCAAATGCTCAGGCGGTAGCAGGCCGAGCGCTGACTGGACAAATGTTATGCATAAATGCTTAGCCCGATGATCGTAGCAAAGGAACAATTTCTTTAAAGTGAGCGCTTTTGATTGTTGATTACAGTAAAGAATCCGAAGTGAAAACAGTATAACCAAACAGCAATTTTGCGAGCATCATCCAATCATCAAGCCCTGTTTATAACTTGATTCTTTTTTCTGATTTTATTCAGAAATGGACAAGTATACAAATCTCGAATTTTGATAAATGTATAGCAAACATTTTTAAATAGGGATGATAATAAAAATTATAAATCAATGATAGCAACAAATATTATACAGATACTAAATCTATAATTCTTTAAACCTTTTTAAACAAATAATAAAAGATTTTAAGTAATACAAATAAAATAATAAATAAATAAAATTTAAAGAAAATAAATAAATAATAAAATAAATAATAATTCAATATATATATAATAGCGATATATGTAATATAATATATTATATATAATTAATAATAATAATATTATATAATTATATAAAAATTAAATAATTAATTAATTAATTAATTGAATTAATTTAATTATAAAAATCCAAGTACACAAAAATGCCTTCGACACATTGGGCTGTAACCATCTTAAGCTTGAGACAATAAACAATAAACATTAAACAATAAACATTAGAATTGATGAAGAGCAGACGACAAAAGTCTCGAAACAGCAAGATTTTTGGCGTGATTATAAAATTAAAAATTTCAAAACCTCTAAAAAAATATGACTTAAATAAATATATTAATTTCAGTCACATTGATTAAGTATAATAGTTCCGACATTTTAACTATGGTAATTTGAATATCCCGCCGGAAATCTCGCAGTTTCGAGACTTGTCGTCTGCTCTTGCCTCTTTTGATTTTTCGATTCCATCAATGTAGACTTTTTGGCTGGAAAATTTCAAAAAGTCAAAAGAAAAGGTGGCGCCGGATCACGTGAACAATTATTTAAGGTTTATTGTTGGAGAATGTAAATTTTATTAACAGGTAAGGAGTATTGGTTTTGATTCAATCAATTAGGGTTTAAGGAATAAAGAAATTATAGGATTCTATGATGGTTTATAGGTTATGTGATCTTTTCTACCTTTTTTACTTGTTTGGACTGTTTGTTTTATTCTAGGTTTGTTTCCTGCCCAATTTCTAGCTTTAAAATGTGCAACAAAATTTTTATTGGCTATATTTATTCGATTATTTCAAAATTATTGATTGTTATCTAAAGTCTTTTGTGATATGTGTAGAATAAATACCCATGTGAAAGACATTGCTATAATAATCAAAGTATAATAAGAATATTCTTGAGAAAATTATTTAGGCCAATAATTAATTACCCTAATAATTTTTCGAGCATTAATATGCCAATAATTAATTTCATATCATAATACTTTTTCACTATGTTAATTAATGCTTATAAGTAGCTGAAATATGTTAACTAAATCGCGTAAATAAATATGAGTGTTTCGGGTAAAATGATTTAGAATGCACAAATACACTGAATTTATATTTATTAAAGAAACAAAACAATGAATTACGGCACGGAACGAAGATTGATAACAAAATTGATGAATGAGTGATAAATTAATAGTCTATTACGTGAGAAAGATGTGAAGTTAAATGAAACACAACAAAATAACAATAAAATTACTGGAGAAACCAATTCGAAATCGATAATCGCTTTTTCAGAAAGCAAAGGATCTTACCGCGTGCGGTCGATGCCGTTGTCAATCGTCAACTGTCGAAGTGACGCCACCCTTCACTCGCCCTCACCCCTCTCACCAACCCTTCACTCTCGTCAGCTCATCGGAAAATTCCATAATTTTCCGATGGGCCTTCTCAGTGCTGGCTCATGAAGAGTGTTAACCCCGACTTACAGTTTTTTAACTTTAATCAATATCTGCGCGTCCACGACATTCCCCCTCCTGTATTCCTAGAGTAGGAATACCATTATGTTTCTCGAGGACGCAAATTTTCGTAGCTGGTCTCCGGTAGGTTCCTGTTCTGGTTCGCACGTCCGCGACACGAACCTGCTTGTCCTTGCCAGGATACACGGCAGATATAATTCCGCGTATCCACTGGTTCCGGGGGAGTTGGTTGTCCCAAATAACAACCAGATCGCCAACGTTCAGGTTGCTCGTTCGGCGGTACCATTTTGTGCGGCGGTTAAGCGGTGGCAAGTACTCCCGCACCCACCGTTTCCAGAACATATCAGCCATGGTCTGTGCCTTACGCCACTGTTTCCTGAGAAACGCGCCATCGGGTTTAAATATCCCAGGGGCTCCATGACTCTCGTACAATCCTTTCCACATCAGAAGGAAGTGGTTTGGTGTCAAGCTCTCAGGATCGTCAGGATCATCTGAAACAAAGGTTAAAGGGCGGCTGTTCACCGAGTACTCAGCTTCAGCAAAGATGGTGTGAAGGACTTCCTCCTTCGGCTTTTGCTCGTTCAGTGTAGCCTTTAATGCTCGTTTTACGGACCCAACGAGTCTCTACCAGCAGCCTCCCATATGAGGACTTCCAGGTGGAATGAAGTGCCACTCGATCTTCTCTGTAGCCAGCTGTCGTTGTATTTCCTCTTGGTCGAATTCTCCTAGCGCCTCTCGAAGTTCACGGTTTGCGCCCACGAAGTTTTTTCCGTTGTCGGAATATATCCTCGCTGGCTTTCCTCGTCGAGCCATCATTCGCCTCAGAGCCATTATCATGGAGTCTGTCGTTAATGAACTCGCTATCTCCAAGTGAACGGCTCGTATGTTCAGACAAGTGAAGAGAACGCCGTATCTTTTCTCGTTCCGTCGGCCGATTGTCACTTCCATCGGTCCGAAGTAGTCTACGCCAGTGTTGGTGAACGGTTTGATGAAGGTTTCCGTTCTAACGTCTGGTAGTGGTGCCATTTCCGGTG
>CAKNWT010253373.1:0-16822 GCA_932066315.1 Andricus coriarius | reverse complement strand
GTTGAAAAAAAATGTTCGAAAAAAAAATTTTGTTGAAAAAAAAATTATGTAATCTTCGCGATGTGGAAAGTTGCTCATCTTCAAAGTGCGCATGCGCGTTCATTCCACCGATGCGGAAAGTGCATAATAATCAAAGTGCGCATGCGCAAATATTATTCCCGCATTGTTATCAGGAATGACTCACTTTGCATATAATTTAGATACACGGAACGGCCTACTTTCGAGGTGGGTGTTGCAAAAAATACATTACTCTCAATAGTCGTTAATTGTGTCACTCCTTTCAGAAAATAATAACCTGTTGCGATTAACAGAAACAAATGATTTAAATAAAGAAAAACTGTTTAAATAGTTATTAACTTAGAAAAAAATACATGTTGGAAATCATATATATTTTTAATTTGGGTCGAAATTAAAAATGGGATAAAAAAAATTTGACAAACATTTTCCAAACTCTTAAAAAAATTTCCTTTCAAATTTTGAAGATGCTCTAACTTTTTTAATTTTGGTCTGATCGAATATGTAACTGGGAAAGTTTCGAGATATATTTGATATCTAGTAAGAATTTATAATGCAGTTTTTTAATCTGTCCAAAAAAAAAATTATGTTATTTTTTGAAAATTTTCAAAATTATATAACACTGATACTACATAGTTTTAAAGTGGATATGTGAATAAAGTAAGATTAAATATATTGAGTGCGTAAATAATTCTGATTTTTCCGTTTAGAAGCAATCTTTAAAGGCGTAATAATGCCGTACTCCGTTCACAAGTTTCACAATTTTGCTATCTTATCGTTTCAACTAAATTAAGAATGTTACACAATCAGGTTCTTTTATTATACATTTCTGTTTCCCACAAACAGTTTATATCATTATACATCCCTAAATAAATTGATATACTCTCTAAATCTAAATCAGCGATGAAAATATTAATCATTAAGATTTAGAAAGTGCATTTTTACTGGGAATGTAGCTATTTTACCTGTTTAATTAGTCAATATTTAGACTCCAATTTAATAAGTTAATTAATTGAATATCACTAGCAATTAGTGACATTTCACTACCTTAGACTTGCAGAATAGCTTGAGTTAATGTAACAGATTGAGATTATAACTATACATCTTTCAAGAATTAGGTTCTATATTAAAAATTTTATTTTACAGCTACCACGATCCGGGAGAGTATCGACCCCAAGGTGGCGCCTTGCGATGAATTTTACAAATTTGCCTGTGGCAATTTTTTAAAAACCACAGTAATTCCGAAAGCTGATATGCGTGTGGACAGATATAATTCCCTCGAGATCAAAATTCGGGAGCAACTGAAAAAGAGTTTTGAAGAGCCAATTCAACCCAATGAACCCAGATGGATGAAACTAATGAAAAACTTTTACAAGGGCTGCATGGACACAAGTGAGCACATTTTAAAATCCGAGCTTCTATACAAAAAACATTTTTCATATGCTAAGCAAATTCCTTATTTTTTTCTACAGCCGCGATTGAAGAAAATGGTCTTCGTACGGAATTAGGTAAATTGAAAAAAGCAGGTGGCTGGCCTGTACTGGAAGACTCTTGGGACGAGAAAAATTTTGATTGGAAACGATCGACTTATGCTTTGCAGAAATCCGGATATAATGTTGTGTTCATGTTCGCTTTCAGTGTTGTCACTGATTCTTCAAACAGTAGGAAACGTGTGTTAAATGTGCGTAATCACGATAAGAGAAAAAATAACAAACTATGATTAAAATTTAATATTTTCATTAAAAAATTACTTTTTTTAGATTAACGAACCACTCCTCTCTATTGATCGTGAAATGTTCTTAAAAGGGATCAATGACCCGATCGTTACTGCCTACTACAATTATATGGTTGACATTGCTGTTATTTTTGGTGCAAATAAAGCTAGAGCTCAGAAAGAATTAAAGGACACTCTGGATTTTGAAATTACGCTTGCCAAGGTGAGATTACTTAAATTATGATAGACCTACGGTAAACGTGAGTATCACATTTCTTTCGAAGAAAATCGGTATCAGCTAGATTCACAGATTCATTCCATTTATTCATCCAACGGAACATGAAGTTATGTGCAAAAGAAATGAAAAACCAGTGACTTCTGAAAAAAAGTATGCTAACCCAAATGATTAGTCAAATTTTGGGTGTCAAAATATAGATTGTCAATTTGACCTTCCAGAGAGTATCATGTATATTTCATAATTTTTTTTCCATAGGCATAATGACTCTTATTTTATGCTCAGCTTAACCATCCGGAGAAAACAAGACTTCCTGTCTGGGAAAGTCTAGTCGACACTCTAGGATAGTTTAATTAAATACCTTGTTTAATTAAATACCTTGCTTTTACTCATTTTTACCATTCGAGAGGGTCAAAGTCCCTATCAGGGATAATCTAAACGACACTCTGGGATGGTTAAGTCAAGCATCTTGTTTTCATTAATCTGTACAATGCATGCACAAGTTGAAACATCACGTCACCAGAATAGCAAAATGAATTCATTGTAATTCCCTAACAATGTTTACAATGCCTGATGTAAAATGAAATTCGTTTATTATATTACTCTAAACCCCTAGATCACCCCAGATAGGGAAGATAAAATCAATGAAACTGCTCCCAGTAACCGAATGACAGTGGCAGAGCTCACAAAAAAATATCCGAGTATTCCCTGGAAGGAATACTTCAACACACTTCTCAAATCAATCATCGTAATCGGTGACAATGAAGAAGTAACTGTAACCGTGCCTACGTTTTTCGAAAAGTTGGAAAAATTGATCAAGGAAACTCCAAAAAGGGTGCTGGCTAATTACCTCTATTGGAAAGCAGCTCAGGATGATTTGGATTTTTTGACCGAAGAAGTTAGACAGCGCAAAACAAAGTTTGAAGCTCTGTACTACGGTAAAGATGCAACGGATGTTAGATCACAGGAATGCATCCAAATGTCTGCTTTGCTAGGATTGAGCAATGGTGCTCTATATGTCAGAAAGTACTTTAACCCAGAATCGAAGAACGGTGCAGATGAATTAGCAGTCGATATTGAACAACAGTTGAAAAAAATTATAAAAGAGGTAAGATTTTTTCATAAATTGTTTTAAACTTTAGTTTTGGGGTTGAAACAGCGATAAAAGGTTGCACAATGATGTAGAATTTATGAAAAAAGGAACATATTAAAAAATTCCCTTTCTCTATGTTTCCTACTGAACCTTAATTTTGTTTTAGGCCGACTGGATGGACGAAAAGACAAGGACGAGTGCTTTGGCTAAACTCGCTTCTATCAAAAATTTTATAGGATATCCCAAAGAACTTTTGGATGACAAGGCTCTTAACGAATACTATAATACGCTAGAAATAACCCCGAATGATTACCTTCAATCAGTTTCAAACATTACCACTTTCATGGTAGACTTTTCTTACAGTCAATTGAGGGAGCCTGTGAATCAATCAGATTGGAGAAACCACATGGATACTACGGACATAAACGGTGCCGCTCAATATTCTCAAGACATAAACGGCATTGGTAAGTATGTTTTTTGTTACATTTTTGAGTGACTACAAAATAGGTTTAAACCAAGATTTCGAGAAACGTGAAATTACTTGTTGATATCTTATTTAAGAGCATTTTTAAATTATTTTTAGCTTTAAAATTTGAAACATTTAACTATTTATACTCGCAGTAACTGCACAATCGCTAAGAGCGCGTTCAGGTATCTGCATTTTTATTTCGTAAAATTAAAGCCATAACAAAATAAAAAATACCATACTAAACGCATTTTTAAATGTTAGCTTTTGAACATTTTTGAATTCATAATTATTCATTTCGATTTGAAAGTGTATACAATTAAAAGAAAGTATATTGAACGATTTTAAATTGGAAACGTTCCAATTCAAATTATTTTAGATCAGGTAAAATTTTGAAGAAGAGTAATATTTTGAATGGAATAAAAAGGGATTAAATTTTTATAATTTCTAAATAAAAGCATTAAAATTGGATATTTTGAAAATAAAAGTGTTTAAAATTGTCCAATTTTTAAAACTTTAATCCAAAGTTTTTTTATTTTGAGAGCTTCTGTTTGAATCTTTTCACAAGGAGCTGAAATTGTTTAACTTCTGATTGAAATCGTTTATCTTGAACAATTTTATTTTGATTTAATTAATTTCGAAATTTAATGACATTAGTAAAATAAATGTTGAAAATAGGAAAATTTTATAATATTGAAAATTCAATATCTTCTGATTTGTATTACGATAAATATACAATTTAAAATTCAAAGGAAGCAAAGTTGTATTTTTTTTATGATTAATGCGATCGAAGTCGAATAATTAAAAATTGAAAATTTTGGAATTTAAATCATTTTAAATTCAAAGCGACCAAAATTGGACAATTTGTAGTTGAAAACTAAATTGAATATGTCAAAGGCCAGGCTTTTGAAATTCTAGAATTTCAGGATGTAAATTATTTTAAAAATTTAGAATTCAACCTCGAAATTGATTAGAAAAATTATCCAAGAAAAAAAAACAGTGTCATTTTCAATTTTAAAAATGAAAATTTTCCATTATAATCTCTTAAAATATAATTATTTCAAAAAAAAAAAAAAGTAATTTCCAATGAAAAATAATAAGGTTAAAAAATGTATGATGGAAATTAAACGAATCCGAACTTGATTTAAAAATGAAAAAACTTTGGTCACCAAGAATGATGAAATGTCAAAAGTTTTTTATGCTTAAATTCAAAAATGTTGATAATTTAAAAAATTTTAATTGTCAATTGTACTTTTTAAAGTTCAACCATTTCAATTTTAATTACAAAACTGAAGAATTTCAGGATGTAGATTATTTAAAAAATTTATAATTCAACCTCGAAATTGATTAGACAAATTATCCAAGAAAAAAAAACAGTGTCATTTTCAATTTTAAAAATGAAAATTTTCTATTATAATCTCTTAAAATATAATTATTTCGAAAAAAAATTCAAAATAAAAAGTAATTTCCAATTTAAAAAAATGAGGATAAAAAATTTCTGCTGGAAATCAAACGAATCCGAACTTGATTTAAAAATGAAAAAATTTTGGTCACCAAGAATGATGAAGTGTCAAAAGTTTTTGATGCTTAAATTGAAAAATGTTGATAATTTAACAAATTTTAATTGTCAATTATACTTCTTAAAGTTCAACCATTTCAATTTTAATTGCAAACCCGAAACTTATGGAAGGAACAAATTTTTAATTTAGCATTCAACATGAAAACTCAGAATTCTAAAACTGTAACCATTCAAAATTTAATGAATTATTCAATCACTGAAGTATTAATTTCAGATAATTTAATTTGGATCTATTTCCATTGAAAAGTTTGTATATATTATTTTAAGATTTGAAATTGGCCAATTTTCTTGAATTGAAAACCTTTGTAATTATATGGTCTTTGCATTTGGTACTCTACTATTTCGAATGAATTTAAAAACACCAGACAATTTACAATATTTCTAATAATATTGATAAATGTATATATATATATAATATATTTAATATTTATATTCGTATAATATTTATAAAATTTAAAAATTTATCTACAAAATTTATTTGGGAAAAATAATTATTTAAACAATAATTTTTGTGATTGAATTTCTTCTCACTATCGTTTCGTACGAATTTCCCTGCAACTTTACTGTTTGTAATTTTGAAAATATGTAAATAATATTCAAATATATTTACTTGATTAGACAACATTTTCTTTTAAAAGTAATTGTTTTCACTATTTCACCAATGAAAAATTTGACTTTCGTAATTCGAAAAAGTAGAGTTGCAGAGAATGTTTTTCCGAATAAATAAGGCCTCAATTATTGAAACTCAACCATTTTTGGAAAATTGTAAATAAGCGATAGTAAAAAAATTATTTTAAAAAACACGGTTAAAATACCTCTTTTTTAAATTTTAAATTCCTTTCTTTGAAAATAATTTTCTTTATTTGCAATATCATTTTTGATATTATTTTAATTTCAAAAATTATAGTTGCAATTTTGAGAGATATCATAGTTTAATTTTTCTGACATTTGTAACATTTGAATTTGGAATTAAAACATTGTAAATTTGAAATTCAAGAACTTCAAAAATTATAAAAATTAAAAACCGAAGATTTTCGAGTTGGAGCTTTTAGAACAAAGAAACTTAAGTTCCATGGCCTTAAAAATTAAACTGACTTAGAATTGCGCATTCAAAACTATAATTTTTAATTGCAATGATAAAAATTTTACAGATAATAAATATATTATCAATAACTATCATATCATGTATCATATTCAAGTACCATTCAAAGTGTTTGGATACATTCTCTTACTAAAAAATTTGATTTTGTGCAAAACAATCACTGTCATTTCCACCGTTCAAAATTAAAGAAACATACATTTTTTGAACCTTGAAAGTTAATTTAGCATAGAAAACTTTGAAAATTATATGCTATCTAATTAAAAACTCTCAAGATTTATGAATTCAAACATAAAGCGTTTAAAATTAAAGAATTCCAAACTTCGTTTAAAAATAGAAGGATTCCTAAATTAGGATCTTAAAACCAAGTCATTAAAAATAATTACATTTCAAATTGCACATCAAGATTAATAATTTTTAATCATTTCAATCTAAAACACCGTACTGATAACTTGAAAATCAGTATAGTAATAAACTACCACATTGATAATAGAAAAAGTCGTGAGACAAAAATCATGTAATACTTCAAATTAATTCCAATTTGATAGATTTACCTGCTGGAATTCTACAAGGCGTTTTCTACAATAAGGATAGGCCTCAGTACCTGAACTACGCTGGGATTGGTGCGTTTGATTTGGGACATGAAATCACTCGTGCTTTCGATTATGAAGGTGGAAAATATGATAAAGATGGAATCCTTAAGGATTGGTGGACCCCAGAAACGAGAACCAAATTTATTAAAATATCTGCTTGCATTATTAAGCAGTACGGAAATTATACTGTTGAAGATATAGGCGTCAAAGTATGTACATTTGGGATTCTTAAAAAAATTGTTTTGTTGCCTTTAGTTTAACAGTAACTTCAAGTATTCAATTTTAATAATTTTTAAATAATTCTTCCACTTTTTTCTAAAACATTGCCATTTTCTATCTCTCAATTCTCATTCTCAATTAAATAGACTTATGAATGAATATACCTAATTCAAAAACAGATATTTTATTGATGTAAATGTATATACTATAAAATATATAGCATCACCAGTCAACCGAATATCAATGCTATACATTTTATAATATATACATTTAAATAAATTAGATATCTGATTTCAATTCCAAATTTTTAATTTACTCGGTGAAATTTATTATTTAAACAAATAAAACGTAAAAATGGGATATTTTACTAATGTTATTTGTTTCTCTCTAGAAAGGACTTATGATAGTTTATAACTAAACTAATTATTGCATATATACTCCATGAACATAGATATTCAATTTTAGATTCAAACTAATTTTTATAAACATTTTATATAAGGAAATAATATTTGGAATGTAGAATAATCATTAGTTAACGATTGCAATTATTATAAATATTCTAAAAGGCAAATAGTATTTTTTTAAAATTATTGTTGTTTTCATCAAGCCAATTTTACATTAATTCTAAATAATAATAAATAGCAGCATAAAAATGCAAATGTTAAACATTTGATTCTTAGTAAAAATATTATAAGCAAATTAAACAATTAAGCGTTTTCCATCAGACAAACATTATTTTTTCTACAAAATCATGTTGCAGCTATCTCAGTGGTTATATTTTATCGAGAAAATGTCGCATCAGCTCGCCATTGTTATTGTTATTAACAATACTTAAAATAGATAGTCATTTATAGCAATTTTACGTCTGAATGAGCGGTTTTTTCGTAGTGATTACTTTAATGCACCTTGGTAGGGGTACTTAAATAAGTAACTGTGTTAGTAATTCTCAATTCATATTATTATTAAATAATAATAGATAATTGTGACTTTTATAAACAAAATATAAAAAAACTATTTCGCTATATTATTTTCGTATACTATAATATTCTATGAGAAAAATTTATTTTTCTATAAAAATATCTGCACATAAGTAGAAGTGGTAAAAAACCTCTTATTTCCATAGCAAAATAATTTTGATCAAACATTTTGTTTATAAAAGTTACAATTTTTTATTATTATTCAATAATAATATTAATCGAGGGTTACTGGCAAAATTATTTAAGTCTCACTAGCAAGATGCATGAAAATAATCAGTACAAAAAAACCGCTTATTCATAAGTAAAATTGCTATAGATGACTATTTTTTTTACGGAAAACGCTAAATTTTCTAATTTGCTTATTTTTAAAATAAAAAAACCTACAAAAAATGTTTTTGAGAATATTTATAATAATGGTATCTGAAATAATTTTAACAGATAGCGACTTCTCTTAAGTCTTTTCTTTAAGAAAACAAATAATATTCGTAAAATGCCTAATTTTGACGTTCTATTTATTTAAATAATAAATTTCACAGAGAAAAATTAAAAATCGGCTGAATGACCAGCCATTAGAAAATAAGTTTGAGCGTGATTTTATGTTAATGGCTTGGTTAAGAATGGAAATTTAGAGATGACATAAATGGCCTAAATTTGAAAACTGTTCAAGATATTTCGAATTCTTCCAAAATATATCGAAAACATGGTTCTACAGAATTCTTTTTAAAATTTGATTTGAATCAGTGGGATAGATAAGGATGCAAAGGTGAGCATAAGTGAAAATTCAATAGTTCATAATCATTGGACAATAATATATTTTTTATCCATCTTTTTGCCTGATATTTGGCCTAGAAATTTATGACACCATTTTTTGAATAATTTTTTTAGATAAATACGATATCCTTATTATTTAAAAACTTTATTTATCAAATCATTCGTTACAAAATTGGTGTTTTAACCTGTGCTCACTTTTACATCCTAATGTATCTAACCGATTGATAACAAATTTTAACGAGATGTCGGAAGAAATAAATTCTCTAATTATATGTTAAGCATCTTCAATATCTTGAATGGGTTTTGAAATTTCACGTATTTAGTGTAAAAATAAAAATTTAGAGATGCCGTACTTATTAGGTAAACTTTTAAGAACTATGCTCACCTCTACATCCTAATCTATCGAACCAATTGGCATCAAATCTTAATGAGAAGTTAGCAGCAATACATTTTCGATACTTACTGCAAGAATTTTCGTTATATTAAATAGATGTTAAGATTTGAGGTATTTAGTATGAAGAATGAAAATTTAGGAAAACCCTAAATAGTAAAATTTTTTAAACTATTGAAGATATCGGAAATTCTTGCAATAACTATCGAGAACATATTACTACAGACTTTTCATTAAAATGTTGTGTTAATCAGTTGGATTAATTCAGGATGCGGATGTGAGCATACGGTAAAAATTCAATATTTATTCAAATTGAACTTAATAAATATTAATCGATAAATCAACTTAATTTATTAAATTAACTCTTAAGGACAATTATTCAAACAATTATTTATTTTTTGTGATTTAATTGAGCGTACCTATCTTATTCAGAAAGAAAGACAAAAAAAAAACATGAAATCACACCAAAAACATATGTGATTCACAACATCTGATATTTCAGTCATTAAAATGCTGGCGGGACTGAATTTATAAGCAAAATGTTTTTTTGAATTGCTGGGTATGGGAAATTAACGCAATAATGTGAAACGGACAAGTTTTAGATCATTATTTAAACTTTAGATTATTATCAAGACTTTATGTTGAATATTATTTAGAATTCATTTAACGGCCATACCACGCTGGAAGCACCAGTTCCCGTTAGATCACTGAAGTTAAGCAGTGTTGGGCGCGGTTAGTACTTGGATGGGTGACCGTCTGATACTACTGCGTTGCTGTTGGCGGTCGTGGGTGTGGTGAGCCCATTTACTTACAAAATCCACCTAAAAAAACACTACCCGAATCGGGTAGTGTCACGCTTACCCCTAGAGGCTCGCCGAAAGGGAAATAGCTTAATGATATACATTTAGCTCATTATTTTAGATTATTGATCATCTTTCATGAGAATTTGATATTATTTTTCAGTAATAATTTATACAAAATTGATGGAATGTTTTTTAAGCTCAACTTTTATATAACAAACCTAGTTATACTAAAAATTACAAAATTATTTTTTTTGTATAAATAATGGATAAATCGATTAATTACAATAAAAATTGTTTTGCTAATTTTAAGGTGGATGGTACCAGAACCCAAAAGTCAAACATTGCAGACAACGGAGGCGTAAAAGCAGCATACCTAGCCTATCAAAATTTAGTAAAACAAAAAGGGCCCGAACCCACATTGCCTGGATTAAACTATTCCCAATCACAGCTTTTTTGGATTCAATCTGCAGTCGCACAATGCAACAAGTACACCCCAGAGTTGATGAAAACCTTCCTTTCGACCGAATATGATAGTCCGCCAGAATTCAGAGTCGTGGGTGCATTTTCTAACAGGCCAGAATTTGCAAGAGACTTTAATTGTCCAGTGGGGTCAAAAATGAATCCAGTGAAAAAGTGTTCCGTATGGTAAAACTTGAAGAAAAAAAACGGCAAATTGGTAGAGCCGTAGGGACGAACTTTAGTGCTCTGTACTATACACAGGTTTTACTGCGATTTTCCTTGTGTACTTCAAATTAAAAATATTGTAGGTGAATACTAGTACAGATATTTAAAAAATTCCATCGCAGCCTATTGGACGGAGACTCAGTAGAGTCATTTCTTGAATCTAATTTAATGTCCTATAATGTATGGTAAATCTTTTCTCTCAATAGTTACGTCACTTTAAAGTGAATCCAGTAATGGACTATTTTAAATATGTTACTAAAATAAATATTAATAAAATAATGTCTGAACAATTTTCTAGTGTTTTTTATTTATAAGGTTAGAAATTTTATATTTATTTAGAGTGAATATACATGGATCGTGCCAAAACGTTATTTAATTCGGAACATGACTTTTTTTGAATGGGAATTTAAAAAAATCAACCAAAGTATTTTTTTTCAATATTTCACACTAAAATAAATTAAAATAAATAATATTCAAATATTATTCGATTTAAAACTTTAGTTTAAAGCTTCTTTTTACAAACCTTTTCCACAGTACAAATAAATACAAGTTTAAAGGAACATCTTAGGAAGATTATTATCAATAAATTTCAATAAATAGTCCTTTGGTTGCTTAATTTAGATCTTTAGACAATTAAGACCCTTCTTGTCAAACCAGTATTAATTCAAAATCAAATAATACATTTTTGTTAAAAATTAGAAGGGCATGTAGTACATTATGATGTCATATATTACAAACCAATCGCGCTACAAGCATTTATTTTCTCCCAACTCAAAACGAAATAAAAAGAGAGTACTGTCTCATAATACTAACTTATAGTTTTAAAAAAATCAGAGAGATAAGCTCATTTATCCTAGATAAAAAATTAGGTTATCAATATTTCGGAATTAGGAAAATTTAGTTTTTATTTTCAGTGAATTCAATAAACTATCTAAAATAACAAAAAACTTGTTTCTCATTAAAATTAAACCAAGCCCCTGAATAAATGACATTGTCCTTCTTATATGTATAAGAAATTTTGTGAGATGCTTCTTAGTATATCTAAAATGATATTTTTCTCTGCGCAGAATCGTGTGTAGAGGAAAAAATAATGAAGTACAATTTGAAGAAATTTTCTATTTAGTTTAGGTCTAAAAATATTTGTAAAATATTAATCAGCCTGAGTAATCACTATTTTGGCTAAAAATGTATTTTTATAATTTTTAAATTAATTGCAGCATTTTTTTCTGTTGTGATATTTTAATAAAAATTCTGTTATATCTATATTGCTAGAGGGCTTAGAAATTGGTCTACTGATGCACAGTATAGGTGTTCTTACATCTCTATACATAAAAAAGTGAATATGAGATAGTATATACAATTATTAATATCCCCCTTCCACTAGCCCCCTTTCCAGTTAACGATGTATATTTCAACCTTCCGGGTAAATTAAAAAGGGGCAAACCAGGTCGCAAAATGAAATTAAAACACCGAACATTTTTCATTTTAAAAATATATTGTTAACATTTTTTGACGTTAAATCTGAATAAATTTTGCTAATATTTTTCTGTTATTAGATTTGTTTAAAAGGTAGGAGTGAATATTTTTGATTCAAAGTACACATGATGCATTCATTTTTCAAGATGCGTTTGAAGAAATAAATTAGCTTTTTTGTTTGTTCAGCATATGCACATATGAAATGGTGCAAATGGAAAAATGATAACGATACAAATAAAAGAATGTGGTTGTGTAACATCTTCAGCTTTATTTAAACAGTAAGAAGAAAATATTGTGCTACTGCTAAAAATGGAATACCGATATGTTCAATTAAAACTTTTTTAAATAACCAAGAGTAATCTCAGAGTCTTTTTTTATGAAAGGAATCAAGTTATGAAAAATGAGAAATAGATATAGTAAAATTATAATGAGTCGGCATAGAGGCTATTTATTGGAATCATTGGCTAGTTTTACAATGTCGAATGACCTGCTTTAGATTGCTAATCTTGAAGCGAATAATAAAAATGTAGTTTTAAGAATATATGTTAAAATGAATTTTTTATTAAAGTGAGTATAAACGTATTATTTGTACGCTCAATTAGAATTAGGGCCGTGATGATTTTTGTCAAATGATTGTGTTCTTTTGCAAATATAAAATGGATTTCAATATCCGGAAAATGAGAATGTTTCATGAAAGAGGGTAAGGATTATTTGTTTACAAATAATAATTTGTAAAATACATTTGATCTGATTTAAAGAGATTTCGAAAGATTTGAAGAAGTTCCCAATATTTCAAATGATTTTATGGGATTTTAGGTAAATTTAAAATGTTCTAAAGGATTATAAGAAATCCCTAAAGATTTCCAAGAAATTGGGAGGATTTTATGGAATTTTAAACTATTTGTAGGCTTTAAAGGATAAAACACAAATTTTGAAAGATTTTAAGGGATTCCCAAATATTTCACAGTTGCTTTAAGGAACCATTATCGTAGCTTCCGGAGCCTACAACTTCTCATAATAATAATGACGGCACTTATAAAAAAAAAAGCACTTCTATGGTGTTGATATATTGCCCGTCTTGCTATACGCCCAGGGGGAACTTGAGTCCGTTCTGGAGAATAATCAGTGTAAGATCTTCCAAAATTTCTCGTTCTCCACCACTCAACGTATCAGTGATACGAAGCCTGATATTGTCCTTCAAGATCTGAATACCCAGATCATTCTTTTCGAGCTGAGCAGGCTGTACCAAGGCTACAAAATCCATCTTGTAGTTCTCATAATGGATTGTCTTGGAGGTAGGAAAGCTTCATATCTTAGGTAACTCAAGAAGATTTCGGCTTGCCAGCGTCAGGCTCATTTCATCGCGAACCCGATGCAAAAGGCTGTTCTTCTGGTATCACTTCACCAGGTCCGTCAACACTGTTCCTCACGAAATTCTACAAAGATTGGTAGCTCTAAAAAAGTATCCAGAGGTGAAATCTTTATATCCACCTATTCCGTCTGCCGCGCAAGGTCATCCGCGACTAGAGACCTGACTCCCAGGAACAGCGTTGCACAATTTTGTCTCGCGTAAATTTCCCGCTCTTGCTTACCTTCTAGAATAGAAGAAGCAGACGTGGATGACGTACACGTGCCAGCTGCGTCGGGATTGGTTGCATGATCGTAGCTTACGGAGTCTACAACTTCTAATAATAAATCTTTATTGAGTTCGCAAAAAGAAGGATATACACATGGCAGTCAGAGATGACATAAGAACCCAAAGGTCGAGGTACAGCTTAAAGCTGCTTTCAAACCTAACCTTCTCATCTAATTTAAACTATAAGTTAACCAAACTTAAAAACTAAGGCTTGAATATATAGTTTTTGAGATCATCGCAGGAATAGAAAGGAACAGATTGTAGTACCAAAATGTGAAATACTCTAGAACTTATATTAAGATACGGAACTTGAAGATAAAACAAGGCAAGAATCAAATAACTTTTTAGGAAAAGACAAATCATGCTGCCGTGCTAAGGCGATTTGTCATTTCCTCCCTTACAGTGGGGATAGTGTCAAAAGCCAGCGGGTTTTTTAAGCTGTTTAGAGGCGCGGAGCAGCATAGGAAAAGGTAGATTTCCCTTTCGATGTGTTCGCTCGCGGGACGTATAGATTGCCATCGGATCTCATTGGAAGAGATTTTCTAGCTCAGTTATCTTCTACCAAAGGAAAATATATCAAATAAATATTCCGAACCGCCCTGCGAGAGGACCCTGACAGAGAGGACACACAGTTGCACTTCCCATCAGTGCTTGATTTTCAGCCAGCCAGATTCTGGCAAGACGGGTGTAATATGGTCGTATTTTCTAATTATATATGTGAATCTGACATACGCAATTTGCACCCTCTGTACCCTTTCTCTCAGAGTGGCATTCAGGCAAGGGCCCTAGGTCGTATACGCATATTCAAAAAGGGACAGCACCAAAGACTGACAAAGCAACAGTTTGACGCTGAGTGGAAGGGAGCAACAAAAAGGATACAATTTTCTTAACGCAGATACAGCGCTCTGATTTTAGTGGTTACGTGATCCTCGAAACTCCAACTGGATTGTATTTTAATACCTAGGTTTTTCGCTTAGCCACGATGAACAATAAAGATTCGCCTAACGCAAAGTTGGGCAAGTGATCATCTTTAAAGTTGCCTATAGCAAGAATAACGGACTTACCAGGGTTAATAACAGGAGCTCCATATTCAGCCCACTTCGCAATGAATTTCAAAGCCAGGGTACCGTCATCTAGATCGTCCAGCTTGCAGCGGACATATACCCGCGTCTCGTCCTTTCAATTTGGCCCCGGATACTGCTTTCAAAATCGACAGGAATTGTACTAAGGTATCTGGAAGGTCGCTAGTGTAAACAGAGAAGAGAGGCGGACTGAAAATGGCATTCTGTGACATCCCTTAACTTAGTGGTCAGATGGGTGACGATCGGGAGGGTAAGGTATCTGATATTTCAACTCGCTGGCTTCTATGCAAGAGAAAGCCACTAAACGAAGATATTTCGTTTCCAGAGATTCCATCAGATTTTAGATTGGCCTGAAGAAGTTGGTGATCGAGAGTTTAGAACGCTTGAGTTAGATCAATTAGGCCTATCTCGTCTGATACATGGAGCAGGGTTGTAGCCGCCCAGAAGCCTTGCCTGAAACCGGCCTGGTGATTTGAGAGGATCCCGTTATTGCTTATATATGGGGAGAGCTGCTGAAGGCAAATTTCTTCCAGGATCTTTGACAGGTAAGGGAGGATAGTAATCGTAGAATTAATTGATTTAACTGCTGCATACAACTGACCGAGTGCAACCTTGTGGAATTGAAAAGGCTGGCGTTTACTTACTTTGGTTGCCTCTAGGAGAGCTTGGATTACTTTGACAGATGCCGTTGCTGGAGGGAGGGTATCAAGGAGAAAATTCGGCGTGGTTGAGGTCTGTTCTGTCTTTGACATTTGGATCATGCTCTATCCCTGGCTCGAAAAATCTTTTTGACCGCATCTGGGAACCATGGAAGTTTGGGTCTGGCAATTCTGAATTTTCGAAGTGGACAAAAGGAGTCTGTCAAATATAGGAGAGTTTGAGAGAAACAGTTCACATTGTCGTACGCCGTTTCAGCCGTTTGTACATTGTCCCAATTTGCCGCTCTTGCCACCCTATCGAACATATCTATATCTACACTACGGTATGAAAGATATCTATTTCTACTCTAGGGATGGTAGCTCTAAGAAAGCATCCAGAGGCGACTGTTGTCACCTCCAACGCTCGGGGCGGCTGAGTAAAGATAAATGCGTTAAAATATTAATTGAAAACTACAACATGCTCCGAATTTTGTAACTTCAACATAATCGCAAAAGATTTCAAACATCGTATTAAATTAAATTATAACATCCTCATCTCATTAGGCACTTGATTTATTGTTCGTCCTTGGCTGATAACGAAAAACCGGGTTTACCGGAGAACAAGTTAGCAAAAATATATAAAAATAATAAGAAGATGAACAGCCCTCCTTATGAGAGTGAATTATATTGTTTCTTTTTACTATATTTTAATAAAAGCTTGTTTTAAAAAATATTTTTTAAATTTTGAGAGGATAGCGTAGTTTGCTTTGCATTGAAAATAACAGCAGGACGTTATCCTATTCGAAAGTAGGACACGCAAATTATGATACGGAAAAAAAAGATTTTTCGTACTTTTTATTTTTTCATTTCTATAAGCTTTGGCATAAGTCTTTAACTGAGATCATATTTTCATTTATGATTTCTAAAGCAAGTCATCTAAAATTTTGCACCTTTAATGAATTGCGTTTTGATATAAGTGTTTTATTGAGATAATTTTACAAAAAAATGTATTATTCAAAGAAAAAGTGGAAAATAACTGGGACTTGAAGTGTTTAAGTTTTTGGCAATCACTCATATCTTTTTAATTGTTTGAATATGTTTTCACAATCTGTTAGCACCTGAAATAAGTTTCAGGGTTACCCAAAGGTAAAGAAACTTCTGTATTTCACAATTTCAATAATAACACTGGTTTACAAAAAAAAAAAAAGGTGATGACTATTTGACAAGACCACTTTATCCTTATGTATTTTGACGCGCTGAATATGAATCCGAGGTCTATCTACCTCCATCACGTCAGGTTCAATGTCATTTCAAGGTCAAATACAGGAAAAGCCGTGCAATGAACTTCAAA
>CAKNWT010253358.1:0-15814 GCA_932066315.1 Andricus coriarius | reverse complement strand
TGAACCTTACTACAATTTAAAAACTCTGCAAACAAGAAATTTATTAAACATTTTTCAAACGCGTGTAACCAAGCTGCATGTCGATCGATTCCAAATTGATTAACATTTTTTAGGACACTATTACGCTACTTTTGCGCGTTATAGCGATTTTGTATTCCAAAAGTATTTATTTTCGACCCACCCTGAATCTATATATTCTAATACCTGTTGCCAAATATCGCAGAGTTACGGACAAACGCTCGTCTGCAGGAATAATTTTTTCTCATATTAGTATCCTGCTTTTGTATATACGGTTTCACACCATCCAACAAAAATTGGAAAGAGTCACATCCATTCTCAAACACCTGCGAATGAATCTCGTCTCGTATAAACATTATGTGCTTTTTAAAAGTGATCACGAAATCCAAAATCTTCGAATGTATCGATACAATAAAATAAAAAAATTCTCATATTTTCCATTTTTATTCAGTACTCAATATAAGTAAGGTCATTTTTTTGCGAATAAATACATGTGTTTATCTCCTGAATTTCTTTGGATCTTCCAATGACAACTCCAAAAATAGGTTATGGTGAATTCCATACTGTTCCCGACGCAATAAGTAACGTTTCACCCACTCCTTACGTTTTCCTCTTTTTCTTTTACTCTCTTCTGTGATCATTATGAATCCCATAAGCAGACACATCAATTTTTTATTTTTCTGGCGATTATATTCTTCGTTCATAATGTATGACATTTCACGAAACCACAATATACGAAGACAACAGTGACGGCAATCGTGGGTGAAAGCGATGCACCGTGTTCATGAACCGGACCGTCAATCGCAACCGTAATCGGAACCGGGAACCGCTCGTGTGAATACGCCTTAACACTTGGACGATGGTGGTGGCCGATGCCAATTATTCGGACTCAATGCTCACTACGGAGCAGTATGGGCTCTTCAGGGAGGCGACCTGGAGGGCGCTCAAAAGAGTGTCCGCAGATCAATGGCCAAGATTCGTGACCCACTTGTGCAGGGGACGGGTCTTTGTATTTGTGGCAGCCAACCTAGCGGCTAAAGCTTGGCTACTCAAAGCAGTGGTCGAGACCAAGACGTGGGAAGGTGCAGCGCTTAAAGTGGGTGGGGTTGAGTTGCTCCAGAAGATGGTGAGGGCTACGGCGTGTTTCCCGGGTAACCCGGAAGACCCGTCTGAGGTGCTCCAACGGCTGGAGGGTTTTAACCCCTCACTTAAGGCAGCGTCCTGGCGAATCGTCAGGCACGATAGGGCTCAGGAAAAGGACACAGCAGGAGGCACCAGGCATCTCCTTGTTGTGCAGATTCCTGAGTCACAGACGAGGGCTCTAGCGGCCTTTAAGAACAACAGGCCCTTCTATCACTTTGGATAGGTCAACTTTAGGGTTGCCGTCCAGGGTACAAGAGGAGCCTGTTGAGACACAGGAAAATCGGGAGCAGACCTAAATGACTGCTCCAGGTCTCAACATTACCCAGATTAACTTGCACCACAGCAAAGGCGCCTCTGCAGTTTTGCAGAGGGGCATGGCTGCAAGGCATACAGGTATCTCCCCCAAGGCGACTAAACCAAGGTACACGGATCTCAAAGGATTAGGAAGACTAGTTCTGGGATCGGCTTTTTTTCTTATGACAGCGATACTAACACACCGGTGGAGATATGTACACTGGTAGAATATTGCAAAGTAAGGGCTATTCCTCTACTGTTGGGTTGCGATGCTAATTCCCACCATACTTTGTGGGGCAGCACGGACGTCAACTCAAGAGGTAATGTCCTACTGGAATACCTAATCACAACTAATTTTGATATTCTTAAGACGGGGAACACCATGACGTTCCGTAACTCGGTCAGGGAGGAAGCCATTGACATCACTCTCTGTACCAGTAGTTTAAGAGATAACATTAAGAGGTGGAGAGTCTCAGATATACCTACTCTCTTAGATGACTCACAGATAGAGTTCGTGTTGGAATCCGTGGTACCCGCTGGCCCCAAATGGGTCAGAAATCTAAGAAGAACGGACTGGGATCAGTTTTCCACGGAGCTAAGTTGTGCAGTTTTAGAGGTTCCAAGGCAATTCGAGACGTGGATACCCTGGAGATGGCAGCCAACAATTTCACGGAAGCAATAAAATCTACTTATGAAAGTAATTGTCGGCCTACAAGAGTCCGAACGGCTGGGGAGACATACTGGTTAGAATGGGAAACTCGAAGAGCTTCGCAGGCAAACCAGAGAGAGGTTCAGACGTGCCAGTAATGGCAAAACGAAGGAACTATGGACCTCATTCAGAACGATGAAGGATGAATACAGAAGTGCAATACGTAAGGCAAAGCAAGAGAGCTGGACCAACTTTTGCACAGACATCGAAAAGGGTGCGGAGGCGGCTAGACTGGATAAGCTGCTTTCTCGAAATCCAGACGTTATTCTCGGCACTCTGAAATATGCCCGGCGGGGGTTACTCAGAGTCGGACGGGGACAACTTGGCTCACCTGATCAAGGCACATTTCCCGGGCTTTTCAAGGTTTGGAGAAGTCAGGACGGCACCACAGAGGAAACCAAAGTCGCCTGCGGCCCAACTGGGCCCGATACAGTGGCTAGCCAACGAGATTGTCACCCCTGCCCACCTGTCAGGTGTACCCTGAAGTCCTTCAGCCCTTACAAATATCCTGGTCCAGATGCCATATAACCAGTTCTCTTACGGAGAGCTGGAGACACCATCATAGGGCTCCTAGTGAGACTTTCTAGGGCTAGTCTGACGCTGGGACATTTCCCGGCGGCATGGAGGGGTACGAGAGTAGTCTTTATTCCAAAAGCAGATAGGTTCGGTTATACCTTACCGAAGGATTTCCGTCCCATTAGCCTAACATCTTTCTTACTAAAAACAGTGGAAAGACTAATTGAAGGACAACTGAAGGAGAAAGGCCTCGCGATTGGAACCTTTATGGACATCGAAGGAACCTTTAACAACACCTCTAACGAGGTGATCAGGACGGCCATGATCACACATGGTGTGCTTACTGTAGTCGTGTAATGGACGTACCACATGTTGGCGATACGATTTTATGTGGAACCGTTGGCTCGGGATGTCCCCAGCGAGGAGTTTTATCGCCCTTGCTGTGGTTCCTAGTAGTGGATGAACTGCTTCATCTACTCTCGAGTCAGGGTCACCACGTCATAGGCTATGCGGACGATCTACTAGTTATCGCGCGCGGCCAGCATCTGGATGCGCTTTTCGGCGTAATGCACCAATCACTGATGATAGTGGATTCACGGTGTAAGAAAACTGGACTATCGGTCAATCCGAGTAAGATAAACGCTGTTGTTTTCGCCAGAAGGTATGCGCGCGGTAATTCTGGATAAGAAGCTTTTATGGAACGAACACCTGGAAAACAAGTGCAAGAAGCACGTAGCGAGTCTATGGCTCTGTAGAAGAGCCACAGGGAAAAACTGGGGCTTGAAGCCGTATACACTCATATGGATCTACACAGCGATCTTTCGACCTAGGATAACCTATGCGGCGGTGGTCCGGTGGAGCAGGGTCGAGCTGTCCACTGTGAAGTCTCGACTGGAAAGGATCAGGGGACTGATTTTGAGAGGCATCACTGATGCGTCGAAGTCTACACCCACGATGGCACTGGGGGCACTAATAGGGCTGGAGCCCCTCCATCTCACCATCAAGGCCGTGGCTGCCAAGGCGGCCTGGAGACTAAATTTGGTAAATGACAGAAGGATCTCGTCGGCAGTGAAGATCCCAGTCTACATCGCGAGAAGGCCTACCCTGAACATGCCCAAGGACAAAATGGCCATTTGCTATCTCTTCGACAAGAAGTATCGAGTTAGCCTATCCAAAAAGGAGGAATGGGTTAACGGCGACGCACTCCTGCCCAGTGATGGAGACAACTGGTTTACAGATGGCTCCAGGAACAAGGAGAATGCAGGAGCCGTCGTATTTCATAGACAGATTGGAATGGGCTTCACAATCGAGTTGGGGTCCTACGCCACAGTTCTACAATCTGAGAGTATGTCTATACTTCAGTGCGCCTACAAGGCAAAGGAGTATGACAACAAAATAAACATCCGTATCTGCTCAGACAGCAGAGCTGCTATATTGGCCTTGAATAGAACAACGGCCACGTCGCTATTAGTATGGGAGTGCTTTGAGGCACTGAATATGCTAGCGACGGAAAACCGATTTACCCTGCTATGGATCCCTGGGCTCAGCGGTATCAAAGGCAATGAGATATCGGATAGGCTAGCCAGACTAGCCGCAAGAAGAAATTTTACTGGACCCCAGCCAGTTGTAAGTATTACCAGTAGGTCAGTCACTTAAAAAAATTACAGTTAGCTGACTGAGGAACAGCAGAATGAATGCTCGGGAGAAAAGAAATCAAAGTCCTAACAGAAATGTTTATAGGAGAGGGCAAACTCAGATATCACAGACATAAGATAGGGCTTGCGGAAAGTCCCCTCTGTCGTCTGTGGGGAAAGGATGATGAGACAGCTACTCACATCCTTTGTCACGGCCCTGCGATTGCGGGGAAACCTCTAACACTCACTGGCAGTTACTGCATCAGTGAGTCAGAGATATCAGCCAGCAGCGTGACTGCGGTTCTCTCCTTATAGAGAGGGCTTTGGGGTCACGCTTAGGCTCACAAGGGGACGCAACGGGATTACCCAAGCAATGCTGTAGCATTGTTACTAACAGGGTTTCCCATGCCAGACAGACAGAGAACGAAGAGGAAAGTGACTAAGAGGAACACCAAAACCTATCAATTTTATGGAGAGTCTTTTGAAAATGTTGTAACGCTTGTCGCTCCCCAAGGATCGTCGGGGCGCCCCTGGAGCCACCGCTGGGGGCCACAGCATGCAGGACGGTGTTAATGGTGAGCTGCGAGATGGTCAGGCAGATCTGATCAATCAAACAGCTGGCCAGCAAGAACATCTGCAACAAACGGTAAGCAGTGGAACATCAACTGTGCCTGGTGAGGATGCTTTGGCTAGCGTTAGCTATTTGCAGCCAACCACCTCAACAGAAATACCGTGGGAGAGCATCAAGTGGGATACCACAATGAATGAAGAATTGATGCGTCTCTATTATGAAAGTGCGAAGTTTGAAACACCACGCGAAAAAGGATACAATTTTAGAACAAAATTTGCTGCAAAGTATCCTCAAATAGAGAAAGTCGCTCTGAGAGACCTTATCGCTAAGGTGCAGGACATCGGGACTAATCTACACATCTCAGACAATCGAGCAACGGAGATTAAAGAACAGGTCAATTCGGCGTGGAAAAACGACGGCAATGAACATCAGTTAGAGGAAGCCGCGCAAAACGAACAAGCAGCGGCCAATGATGTTCTTCCTCAACCTGGTGATGATCCAGTGCCACCACATCCTCCAGAGGTAGATGGCCTAATACAACCAGAGCCAGAAGTAGAGGTTCAACAACCAGGAAGGCGATTAAAGTGGACATACCATATAAACAGAGATGCAATGCGCTTTTATTTTTTGGCAAAGAAAAGTGGGCAAAGTGTAAGTAGAGAACATCATCGACTCTTCTTACTTGAGCACCCAGAACTAGCCACAAGAATAAAAGAGCAGAATCTAGCAGATCAAAAAAGCTCAATATCTGTAAATAGATTGCTTTCGGCTGTTGAAACAGCTGCCATCGAAATGGAAGTGGAACAGCAGCTTCCCATTGATGAACTTCCCTTGTAAGATGTGGACATTTAGAACCAACATAAAGGCATTATCTGCCCAAGATGAACATCACAAATGATCTACGTGCACTAATAGAACACCTAAACAGTAAGGTGTTACCTATGCATTTGAACGCAACACAAACTGCGTTAGAGGTGCAAACTCTTGTATACTGTGCAGCTGTGGCAACCGTTGGAACGTTGGGCCGCAGAACTAGGCCTACAAATGCAGTCTTTGCTCCAGGAAGGGAGCGAGATCCACCATGGAAGATAAGGTTGGATATGGATGTCAGCAACGTAAGGTGCAAATTGGGTCGACTTACTCAATATAAAAAAGGAAATAGAACCAGAAAGCTGATACACCATATTACTAAAATCGTCCACCCTCGTTACATCGAGACATTAACACCAGCAATATTGGATGAGATTGTAGGCGCCCAACGGCAGAGACTTGATGTTCTTACTGCTAGGCTGCGTCGGTACAAGAAAAGTAGTGCAAGAAGGCAACAAAATCGAACCTTTCAGGCAGATGAAAGAAGGTTCTACCGTGAGCTGAGTGTAAAACAAAACAAGCAGCAAGACACCAACGTACCTCAATTGGAAGAAATGACTAGCTATTGGTCGGGTGTTTGGGGGAAAACGAACAGAAGCAATTTAAACTCTGCGTGGTTCCAACTAGAGAAGTCAAGAGCTAGCAATAACCCTGAAATGGAGCTGACTAACATCACAGCTTTAGATGTTTCAACGGTTTTGAAAAGAACAAGCAACTGGAAAGCTCCAGGTCCGGACATAGTGCACAACTTCTTGTACAAGTACCTGACTATTGTGCATCCTACGTTGGCACGTTGTTTTCAGAAGATAATTGAACAACCAGATCGATGTCAGGCTTTATGCTCCAGGGTACTACGTATATATTGCCTAAAACATCAGATCAAGGATAACTAGATCAATACGTATTACGACGGGTATATTCCAAGGAGACTTCTTCAGTGCATTATGGTTCTGTTTAGCGTTGAACCTATCGAGCAGAACACTAAATAGCATGTCTCATGGGTTCCGAGTACATGATAACGAGGATGGTCATCAAGTGACCCATCTTCTATACATGGATGACCTGAAGATATACGCCAGTTCGGACCAGAAACTGCAGCAAGTGATCGCTGTGACAAAGCAGTTTTCCAATGATATCCACATGGAGTTCGGACTAGATAAATGCAGAACAGTGCATTTAACCAGAGGAGAATTAGGGAGCGCAGAGCTAGAGAACGATTTCGAAAATGACATCGAGGCAATGGCAGAGGGAGAGTCATACAAATACATGGGTATTCTCGAATCTAAGGGTATTCAGCATACGGTAGTTAAGAAAAACCTAACGACTGCCTTCACTACAAGAATCAGATTGGTTCTGAAGAGTTCTCTTAACTCGGCAAACAAGATCAGGGCAATCAACACCTATGCCATCCCTGTCCTCACGTACTCCTTTGGGCTCATCAAATGGTCGAACACCGACCTTGAACGATTAAACAGAATCATCCGCGTAGAAATGACGAAGCACCGAATGCACCACAGTAATTCGGCGATTGAAAGGGTAGTTCTACCACGACACAGTTGCGAGACTATGTTAACAGCAAGCGAGATGTTACGCTTTACAAAACCTTCTGTAAAGCTGATCTTGACTACACGTCCTTGAATTTGTCCTCAGAGGAGGCCATGAGTACCAAGGCAGAAACACGTGCTACATCAAGACGTGGTTGACCTGTACCGATTATGTGGAGATAACAACGAATCCATCGAGCATATTATTGATGGTTTTCGCGCAATGGCTCAAAGAGAATATACGCACAGGCATAATGATATGGCGGGAATTATACATCAACAGCTTCCCTAAACCTAGGACTCTTAACAGAATGGATGCCTTTCTATAGATACATTCCGATGCACGTTTTAGAAAACGAAGATTACATCTTATATTGGGATGTTACTATCCAGACTGATCATTACATCAGAGCCAATCGGCCGGACATCGTCATGCGAGAACAAAAAGTTGGAAGAGTCTGTATCATCGACATTACTTGTCCACTTAACCGAAATTTGCAGGCAACCTATACAACCAAGATCCAAAAGTATAGCGAGCTAAGGCATGAAGTAAAGACAATGTGGAGGAATGTGAAACATGCATCTATTCATCCTATTGTGATTTCGGCTACAGGCAATGTGCACGCAAGATGCACTGAACATCTTGAACATTTAGGAGTCAGTAGGGTACTGGCAGCAGCTCAGAAGGCAGTTTTATTAAACACCTGTCGCATTGTAGGAAGCTTTCTGGACCATCAGAAAGCAAGCGACTAAAAACCTATAGAGTGACACATGATAGCTCTAAGAAAGCATCCAGAGGTGACTGCCGTCACCTCCAACGTTCACGGTCGCTGTGTAAGCATAACAGTAGTAAAAGACGAACTGCATACTACAACATGCTCCTAATTTTGTACCTACAACATGATCGCAAATGGGTTCATACCGTGGCTATGATGGAAAACCGGGTTCTTCTTAACCCGAGAAAAAGTTTGAAAACAAAAAAATGTAGTCCGAAGTGACGATCGGGATGTTCAACTCATAGGCGGAAATACCATTAAACATCTTGGTAATGGAGAAACATACACATATCTTGGAATACCGCAAGCGGAAACCCAAGATGTGCGTGTGTTAAAAACGGCGCTTTTAAAAAGGTATCGCCAAATTTTCAGAAAAATTTGGGCTTCCGAATTATCTGGAAAGAATAAGATTTAGGCTAGCAATATGCTGGCCGCTCCTATACTGCTCTACACATTTGGCGCAGTAAAATGGAACGTCGATGAAGCAACTTGACTGCAGCACACGCTTCAACACGTCGTCAATGTTGCGGCGTTTCTATACCGAGCCGCAGATAGGGCCGCAGAGGAGCTTGGCCTCCCATTTGATTCCAGCGACACTACACATGGCCTAGCATCACTAACACCTTCGGTGCTTAAAAATCGTGTCCAGGAAGCAGAACATACGCTTCTACTAAGAGAACATGTTGACAAGCCCCTTCATGTTGACTTCTACGGCATCATACGTAGGGAAGAGCTCTCGATGGGTCTGTTTAACATTTTCTCAAGTCTGCTGGATTAAGATCGGAGACTGAGGGATTCCTTTTTGCCTGTCAAGACAGCGTTATAGACACCTTAGTTTACCGCGAGCGCATAATGAATATACATGGAGGCGATACTAACTGCCGAGCGTGTAAGCAAGAGCCAGAAACACTTGGGCATGTTCTGAGTGGATGCTCAAAGTATGCACGTTACGGGTACATCGAGAGACACAATGCGGCCCAGGGGGAACTCGAGACCGTTGTGGAGAATGATCAGTGTAAGATCTACTGGAATTTCTCATTCTCCGCCACTCAACGTATCAGTGCTACAAGGTCTGATATTGTCCTCCAAGATCTGAAGACCAAGATAATTTACGTGATTGAATTCTCGGCACCAGCCGATGGTAATGTCACGTCAAAGAAGAAAGAAAAACGGGCGTAATATCAAGCACTTCTTTTCGAGCTGAGCAGGCTGTACCAAGGCTACAAAGTACATCTTGTAGTTCTCACGATCAGTTCTCTTGGAGGTATGAAAGCATAATTTCTTAGCCAACTCAACAGGATTCCGGCTTGCCAGCGTCTGGCTCATTCCATCACAAACCGGATGCAAAAGGCTGTTCTTCTGGGATCAATTCATCTGGTCCGTCAACACTGTTTCTCATAACATTCTACAAACCTTCATCTCCAACTGTCCCGTCAGCCGCGTGAGGTCATCCGCGGCTAGAGACCTGACTCCAAGGAACAGTGTTGAACGATGTACTCTCGCGTAAATTTCCCGCTCTTGCCTACCTTCTAGGACAGAAGGAGCAGAAGTTGATGCCGTGAACGTTCCAATTGCGTCAGGATTGATAGCTTTGAGGAACCGTGATCGTAGCTTCCGGAGCCTACAATTTCTCTTACAATAATGTAGTTTGAATATTACTTTAAACAATGCATCCTCGTAGACGTATTTTGGATGTGTCGAAAACCCGAGTCGTTTTTATGCCCTTAAGTAAGGCTCTTATATCTGAAGAGTTTACTTCCAAACTAGTCTAGTCTATTCAATGAGGTCTTTCGTGGAGGGCATAAAACGCCTCAGTATTTAAGAGATTAGGTATCCTTTTTGCGCAAAGACAAATATGAAGCTCTTTATCGGCAAGAAGAAGAGCAACATCCTCCAGCGAACGTACCACCCGTTCCAGCAAGACCACTTTTGCAGATAGCCGATAATGCCAACATGAGAAGTAGGAGATCTATCCACCAAAAAGTCCTTCTCAGGATGAACAAATTAGCTGAAGCTAATACTGCTCTCCCCGATTTGCTCCCCGAAGATGTTATTCTCTGGAATCTGAACTGTGTAGTTTACGAGAAGGCAGTATCCCTGCTTAGCGACGAAAGAAGTAACGATACTTCAGTACGCTTGAATACTCTATGGAAAACCCCTGTACGGCATCCCGTAAATTTTCCTGTGCGTATTCCTTTGTTAGAACTATGACCAGATCTCGTACAAGAAACGTTACAGATTCAGCATAAGAAATTAAGACAAGCGCCTGTAAACGAACCTGTAAAGGAAAATGCAGCGCACAATTGAACCCCTACGGCAACGTGTATACCAGGTGTTTTTTTTAACTTGAGACATCGAAATATCTTAAAAAATACGCATCCTATGAAAAAATATCCGTAATAAAAACTTTTTATTTTCGAGGGGGAAAAGTTACTTAGAACAAATCACCCCCCCCCCCCAGGAGGCAGGGGGGGGTAACTTTATAATTTCAAATGGGAACCCCAATTTGTTATCACAGATGCAGATTCTCCTTCATGAAATATGTAAGTTTTATTCGAAAATTTCGTTTCGATTCGCGAAAAAAAACCGCTCCCCCCCATGTCTCCTGGTTGCTTTTACCCTCGAACATAAAAAGTTTTTATTACGGATATTTTTTTCATATGATGCGTATTCTTTTAGATATTTGGATATCTCAAGTTTAAAAAACACCCAGTATGTTTTATCTGACCACGAATGAACATGTAGGGGATCCTATAAAGAATGTCGCACGGTTTCCTCCGTATCGGAAAAATTTTAATTTAATCAATTTAATTATGTGAAGGAACATGGATACATATCTTTAGTACATTACCTCTCTTTATACCCTTGAAGATTCAACTCACTAGCCAGAGAGCTAGGCCGTAGCGCACCCTGGTGGATTAGTTTCACTAAAGTTCCTGCACAGGTTTCGGTACGAACTCGTCTACAGAAGCCTGTACAGGAACTTTAGTGGAACTAATCTGCCAGGGTACTCTAGGGCTTAACTCTCTCGCTAGTAAGTTGGATCTTCAAGGTTATAAAAAAAGGCAAGGTATTACAGATAATTAACCATGTTCCTTCACATCGTCAAATTATTGACAATAAAATTTTTCGATACGGAGGAAACCATGTTAGATTCTTTACAGGATCCCCTACATGTTCATTCGTGGCCACTTAGGATGTGCACCTGTTCCTGTAAGGGTTCCCTGTAACCTGTAACGTTTCTTGTACGATAGCTAGTCATAGTTCTGGCAAAGGAACACGCACTGGAACAGTTACGGGATCCCGTACAGGGTTTTTCAATAGGGTAAGACTCGCGAGCGTATTGCAGAGCTTCAGTTTAAAATCGAAGCGGCGAGACGGCATGCATAAACTTTTTAGTGCGTGGATAGCTACATAAGATCAAATAAAAAATTCACTCCAAAAGTTAGGTCACTTGCTCGAAACTTAAACAAAGCAAATCACACCCTCAACAAATGTAAACTGTTGACCATCAAGCAGCACTGGACGCAGAAAATAAGATCTCTTTCAACAGCGAAACCGCGCCTTGAATGGCGAGTAAAGTGGATTAAGGAAAATTCCACCTTTTCTACTCAGCCTTCCTGTCTGTTCAATAAAACGTCACGTGCCGTTAAAAATCCGCCTAGTCGAGAAGTGATTCATATCTTCTGGGAGCAAGTACATGGAGATACATATCAGCTAAATGAAGTACTTTTGCCAAAGGCAAAGGTACAAGGTCCAGAGGAAGATTGTCCAATAATTACTGCTGAAGAAGTGAAAAAAGTTATCGCTAGATCTAAAAACATTTCAGCGCTGATAAAATCAACAACTTTTGGTTGTTTATAAACAGCAAACTTCTACGCAACAACACCTAGCTCGTATATTTACTACATTCTTAAACGAAGAACAACCCATCCCGCAGTGGCTAGTGGAAGGACGCACGGTATAGATCCCGAAGACCAGAGATTTATCAAGTCCAAAGAACTACAGGCCCATAGCTTGTTTAAACACCACCTACAAGCTATTCACTGGCATCCTCAAAGAGAGGATATTAACATCTATCGATCCGCTATGGACTGTAATAGTTGAACAACGTGGACGCAAGAGAGGGCTGACAGGTTGCAGGGAGAACCTGTTAAAAGACAGGTGTATTATCCAGGACCCGATCAGGTATCGACGCAATCTATCCAAGGCTTGGATTGACTACCGTAAGGCATTCGATAATACGAAGCATGAGCTACTCATTAAGCTCCTTGAGTGCCTGGAGGTGCATCCAAAAAGTAAGATGCATAAAAGAGCTCATGCTCTTGTGGCGGACAAGATTTGTCATAACATCTGACAAAAGACAAGTGACTACCAGCTATATCACATATTAGAGGGGGATCTTCCAAAGAGACTCTCTAAGTCCGATACTTTTCTGCATCTCCCTCTTGCCTCTATCTATTGTGCTCCGAGGTAAAAGCATATAAGCTCAACCACTTTTTATGCATGGACGACCTTAAACTCTTTGCTTCCTCGAAAGAGGATTTGAACATCCTTGTGGAGGAGGTGAATAGGTACTCTAAAGCGATTTGCATGAGTTTCGGGCTGGACAAGTGTGCCTGCGTCCACCTACACCAATGAAGACTATAAAATACATCATCGCGTGACTATCCAGACGTTTAACTCATATGCGGAAATACCATTTAACATCTTGATAATGGAGAAAGATATATATATATATATTGGAATAACGCAAGCGGCAACCCGAAATGTGCGTGTATTCAAAACGGCCCTTGATAAAAGGTGTCGCCAAATTCTCAGAAAAATTGACCGAAGCACACGCAAGATGATGATAATCCAGCGGAGTCATCATCCTAGATCTTCCGTACCTCGCATATACCTCCCTCGAGATAAAGGGGGTAGAGTCAACGAAAAAGATGAAATAATTTTCAATTTTAATCTAAAATGAACAAACAGACTTCAATTTCGATCTATTTTATTATTATCTTAAATATGAAAAAATATGAACATTCAACGAAAAATTGAAATTACATTTTCAGTGTACAAAATTAATTTTGAACCAAAAAACAACAAGTTTAAAAAAAAAACTAATTTTTTAACAAAATAATTCAAGATATCTTCTTATTAAAGTACAAAGTACCTATCAGATCTGGATATCAATCCGAGCTTCACTTGATCAAAATTTCATGATTATAGCTCTTTTCCTTTTCGCGGTATGGTGACGAGAAAAAAGCTACACACACACGGACGTTTTTTAAAAACATTATTTACGAGCTACTGGGGTCGAATTATATCAAAATATGTCAAGAAAGTATGTTCGAAAATTTAGGTCATTACAAACCTCCATCGATGAGGAAGCAATAATGAATTGATTAATCATCAATTGAGTAGTTAATTAATTACTCCGATGTAAAATTATCTGATTTTGAATCTGCTTTTGTCTTTCGATAAAGACTCTCTCTCTCTAAAATCGTGCAAAACATGGATCGATAAAATTTGTATTAGCTGATAAAATTTGAAAATGATATAATTTTTTTAAAAATGAAAAAAAAGCATTAGGAAAATGGGTCAATATTCTCAATAATGAAAGTAATCTTAAATAAAATGCAAGATTACCAAAACTCCCAACAGAAATTGAACGGGTTAACCGATTTTGGCCTATCTTTTTTTAGTCGTCTCGTCATTATGTAATAAATCTAAAGCAGCATATTAAAATTCAATTTCTTGATAATTTAATCATTATCAATTTCGTTCAACCGGCTCGAATCGTGTGACGTTCTAACAATAAGAAGGTCGGATGAATTACGACCGACCCCCCGGGTTCCAGTAACGTCGAAAAATTTCACGCTACAGCGGCCAGCTGTACTCTGGAAATTTGGAGCGCCTGTTTTCGGTTAATCGTGGATACTTTCCCGGTAGGGAATTACTCGTTTCCAAGCGCATAAATGAAGCACATTTTCGGTTAATTAAAAAAAAAAACAAGACCATTTTTCAAGAAACGAAGTTTTTCTTGTTGTGTATTATGCCATTGAGATTATGTGGTTAAAATATTACATCGAACAATTCATCCTTGTAGGAGGAAACACGTCACTTCAAATAAATGGGCTAAAAATCAACCGAGTGGGCACCAAATTCGACGACGTATTTACGACGTCGTTACGACAGCTTTACGACAACTTTACGACATCCTATGTCCATGTCGTTAAGGATTATTTACGATATCGTAAAGACACCCTAACGACATGGACCTAGGATGTCGTAAAGTTGTCGTAAAGATGTCGTAACCATGTCGTAAAGATGTCGCCAAATTTTGTGCCCACTGGGAAGCCGGAGGAAGCGCCTTAAGGGGATTTATCAGCGTTATGAAACGGAATTCCAGTTTTCGGCCGCACGGTTGAATATTATTGCCTAATATTTTGCATACCTTTTCTAAACATTGGACTCTTTTTTTGTGAAGTATCGGTAAACCAAAAAAAATTTATATTTGACGTTCTAAACAAAAAGAAAAGAACAATAGAAAAAAATTATGTGATGCTTAGTACTAGCTGAGTGTGTATTATATTTCAGAAGACTGGCCAATTGATGAAAATCGGTTAATATTTGCAGTAATAATAGAAATGTTGAAGTTCACACGATAGCCTGCCAAGATGCACGGCGCTATGGGAGGAAAGGCATTTTTTTCGTTCAAAAGGTCTTCAGCCTTCAATTTTGCCTAATCCGCAATTATTTTTTTTTAATTGAAGAGCGCTTAATTTCCAAGAGCACCTTAGTCATATATTGTTGCATTTTCATTTGTTTATTTATAATATGTTTACTTGAAGTATGAGAAAATCTAGATTTTTCACAAAATCGTTATTTACATTTCAATAGCGGTTTGTATCTAATGAAAATCATCTTAAATCGAGGCAAGAGTACTCGCAGAATGCAAGTAATTTGATTATTGTCTGTTTTCATTGTTATAAACAAATGACAATAACAAAAAGTCACAAAGTGTAATTTTTGTTGTAAAATATTTGTTTTCGGATGAATATGCTTTAAATTATGTTGAGAGTGACTGTTAGTCATAATTTTTATGAAACATCAACACTTGTAAATATTGTAAAGAATTTTTTGAGAAAATTTGGGATTTGTTTCTTCCTTCTTTATCTCAAATTATGTAGATATTCGGAAAAGTGATATATGTTTGATTATGTGTGTTCAAATACAACAGTTGTTGATTTTTTAAACTAATTAAATAAGTAAATATAAAACTTTGTCCTGGAAAATAATTATTTTTTTGCACTGAAACTGCTTCTAATGTTTGTGAGAGAGATTTGCAGTAACTGTTTCTATGTAAAATTCACAATAAACAGTTGTTAATATTTAATTTTAAATATTACAATTCGTAGATATTTAACAATATTGTAATTTTTATTGAAAAAAGTGTGTTCTTCTCTGCAAATAGTTTGAATTATCGTGACAGTCATTATCAGTAACGATTTCTATAAAACATTATACGCAATTTTTTTTTAAATTGTGGAATTCGTTCTTTTTCAATTTCGGATTTTCGTTTATCATTTGAATTGCTGCAGATATTATTGAAAAGAAGATAGGTTCAATTATATTTGTTAAAATACAAATCATAAACAAATAAAATAAGTCAATACAAAACTGTGGCTTTTAGACCTGCAAAATACTTTTTCTTGCACTGAAATTGCTTCAAATTTTTGTGAGACAGA
>CAKNWT010253357.1:0-11747 GCA_932066315.1 Andricus coriarius | reverse complement strand
AATGAGCATAACTTGGTAAATATAAACATTTGAATTAAATGTTTCTCTGTAATGTTGGAGTACACCTGCTGGGGAGTATTTTTTCTCTCTTGACAATTTTCGAAAAAATGACTTGCTGTACAGAAAAAGAGCCTTTGATTGTTCTGGCATTTCTTTAATCGATGTATTAAAATTAAATGTATTAATTTTCTCGAAAAATGATATAAGAATGAAAATATGCATTTTTCGCAGTAGACCAACTTTTGTTTGAAACTTTTTCCTGCAAAATCAATATTGAGAAATTTTACCTGAATTTCGGGCAACTTTGAAGGTGCACGCCAACACCTTCTCTTCCAGGTAAGTGAATGCCAATTCGCTGGTGCTATTTATAGGTCATCTTCTACATGTACACCAATTTTCAACCTTGTCCGCGTCACGGCAATGAACCGTAAAAATTGGCACCTTTCCCAGGTCAGAGTAAGTCGAACATGTTAGGTACACAATTTTCCATGTTCCTATGATGACATCATTTATGTCATGGGCTCTTGGTCTATAATCCTTAATTTTAGCAGGCACCGGCACTCACGAGCGCACAATTGAGCGGGGGTGAGGTATTGTCACTCATACACCGAGATAGGACCGTCTAGGCTTTAACGCGTAACAGCGAGAACTGGCGATCTGTGGTTGACAACCTGCTAACCTAGTTCCAGGATTTGTCGACCACGATCGCCAAATTTCGGGCTAACCCCTTCCGAATCAGATCAGTGCTGGACGGAGTAAGGGCCCTACTGTAACTTCACGTTACAAAACATTTAAAAAACTCCAACTTATTCGAATTTTTTCTAAATTAATCATTGTTCAATTGTTATTTACAAATCAAAATTCAAAACTTTTACTTTCAAATTACACATTAAAAAATAGAAAAATCATAATTGTAAGATTCAAAGTTTAAATTTATCACACTGAAATTGTGACAATTCAGTTTCGAATTGTTTAATATTGAAAATTGTTCTGTTTTTTTGTTTTTTTAATTTAGAAGATCCTAATTGAATGGGTTAAAAATAGAGTATTTTACACTGAAACAGTACTTGAATAAGAATTTGAAATTGAATGAAGCGTTTATTTATTAATCTATTAATTTGAAGTGATTTTTAAATTAAACATTGTTTATGAAGACTCAATCGGACGTTTAAATTTGTGTAACTACTAAGGCTTTCGAATTAAATTAGTTCAAATTTTAACATTAAAATATGTACCTTATATAATTTTGAGCAGATCCAGAATCATATTGCAAAGTCAATTACTGTTCACTTTTTTAATACTCGAACTTTTATTTTTTCGGAAATATTAATGTTTCGGTTCTAATTTCCGGGACAATTATTTTATTCCTTAGAAGATTTTCTACAAATCTCGTTGGTAATTTTTTATTTTAAGAAATGTATGTAAAAATTATACTATTTTTATATTTATAAACAATATTTTTCTTTAATAAAACTGTTGTAATACAAGCGTTTCGAAGCGATTTTTTTTTAATCTTTCGAGGAATAAAATGAATATTTAAAGTCGACCGATAATAGATCGATAATAATAGAGTCAATTTATTGAGAAATAAGCACTTTGAACAAAATGGACGTTGAGCGAACATTAAATATATATATTCTTTAATTTTGACAAAAATCAGGCGTTTTTTTCTCACAAAAAAAATGTGTTCAGTTCTTTCAAGCACCCCTAATTTTCAATAGTCCTACTTTCAAATTTGTCTGAAGTTATATGATTTTATTCGTTCTATAATAATCATTCAAGCATTAAAAAGTTTTCAAAAAAGTTTAAAAAAGCTTAAAAGAAGGTCAGAGGTTTAAATGGTTCAATATATAATAGAAACGCTATAAATTTGAAATTAGTCTACTTTTTCATGTTTGATCTACAATTATTCAATTTTAAAGATTATAAATTACAATTGTAAAAAATAAATACAGTGAAGTCTCGCCTTTTTCCTGACCTTAACGAAACGATTTTTTATTTCCAAGCTGGAGGTCCCCACCACTACCGCAATTCGGCAGTTTATTTTTAACAACGACTTTTTCAACTTTTTCAACCGAAATGCGCGGGAGATTTGAAATCAATGATAAATCGACATTCCTAGAACTGCTGGCCCACGCAGTGTCTCAGTGCGTAGGGCGGGAAACGGTTGCGACTCACGCCTCGTAAGGGCATTTCCGCAATTCTGTTTCGTCATCCTTTTATCGGTTGAAAAACTTTCAGTTTCACGAAGCAACTGTCCGAAATTTGAGTTTGGAGTACCACTAACCTGGCATTTAGGATATTTTATTTTATTTCATGAAACTTAAAGGTCGTGAATCGACAAAAAAATGGAACATGACTGAGAAAATAGATTCTACTCTTGATAAATATTATTATTTCTACTTTTATGACTTTTACGCTTATAATATTTTCTCGCAAAAGTTGTATGACGTATTCCCATGACGTCATACTAAAATACTCAATTCAAAGCAACGAGGGCGCTCTTAGGGCCTCTTTTTAATTGGTCAGCCACTTACGACGAGGAGAATATTCCGGGAACGTGTTGGGAGTTGCCGGAACTGCGCAAATGGAAATAACCGTGTACAGCCGACGGGAAATAGAGGCGACAGGAAAAAAGGGAGATGGAAATAGGTGAGACTCCACTGTAAAATATTTTAATTAATTTATATGTTAAACCAAAAAGATATGTATACTTCAATCTAAATGCGGCTGAAACTATTTAATTTATAATACGTTTAATGCAAGACATATTTCGAAAAGAAAACTGAAAGCAGAGATCGTCTTTCAAAAGAAGCGACTAAACGTAAGAAAATGCAATTAGTGTTAGTTCCTTAACTAACGAATAAATAGGAAATTAGAATACTACTTAGTTTCAACGTTTGTGTGTAAGCTCTACCGTAAGCATTTAAGTTGAATTGATGTCGTTATTTGTGTATGCCGAAATTACTGATGTAATATGTATGAGTGCACTGATTGAAAGGGAGTGTGAGGATAAGCAATCAGTGACTCTTCGTTCACTGACTGTATGTGTGTGCGTGGTGCATCTTCTTGGAAGTGCCGAGAGCTGCAACGAGCAGTCAGTTCTCAGCGAACCCTGTCTTGTAAAGTTGTATCTGAGGAGTGTTCTCAATAAATAGCTTTAACTATTGCTATATCACGCTAATTATTTCGCCTCCGACACCTGGCTCTAACAGGTTATGGGCCCGGCAATCCTGGTCCACTGCTCGAGGTGAGTAATGGGGTGATCGTGTAAAATAGGGGATTCGAGAGTTTTTACACGTCCGTGCGTGATCATCGCGACGCCGTGCCGTGCGCGCTGTGTGTCCTGTGAACTGTGGCTGCAGTGAGGAATAGAACCTGAAGAAAGGCAGGCTCGCTGAGGAGGGGTGCTTCAGGACGGCAAGAGACAAGGATTCTTGTGATGCGTGGCCTGTTCCAATCAACCTCTCATGACGTGGATGTATACGCGCACATTCATGGAGGTTTGTTTGGGACGCGAGGGAAACAGAACCCAGGACTGAAGTCGTGAGTGATTCTGGAGTGCGGAAGGTTTACTTTGAAAAGGAGTGGTGTGGGTCTAATAAGGGCTCGACGAAGGATGGGTGAATTCGATGAGTGCCAAGAGAGAACGGTTTTGGTCGATTTCTGGAAGAGACGAGGTGTAGTCCCAGATGGCTGACCGACAGCATGCGTTTTCGCGCGAAAGCGAAGCGCGCGAGGAGAGAAAGAGAGAGAGGAGAGAAAGCGCTAAGTGCGAAGCCAAAATTGTGTCGCTGGAGAGAGAGTAGACAGAGAGCAAGCAGAGGGCTGTGATTGCTGTATGCGCTGCCGCTAATTTTTGTCCGCCGGGATACTGTGCGGAACGCAGCGGGCGTGTGTTCTGTCCGCGGATGTCGAATAGGTGCTGTTTTCGGGCGCGTGCGGTGTAGCTAGTGCAAGTAAGTACAGACGCGACATGCTTATATGTGACCATCCGCGAAGAAAGGGACCTAATGCGTCAAAGCTGAATTTTACAGGACGGGCGATCGTAGCAGAGTCCGCCAGCCAGCATTTGAGTAGTGGGGATGCGTCTACGAAAAGCTCCCCCTCCACTTACCATACACTTTTAGGCACGATCCAGTGTAGCTCACGGACATGTCGCGTACAGCTATGTGGTAAGTGGTGGGGCTGGCTTTCGTAGGCCTCTCGTTCGGTGGCTGCGTACGCTCATCATGCCTATGTTTGTAGCTTAATAACGAAAAAAGTAATCAACTTGAACAATTTCTGATTATTGGAAATCAAAGAGTAACTCAGAAACTATCGATTGTCGTAAGAAAAGGAAAATCGATTTTTTCCGCATTAGGTCCCTTTCTTCGCGGACGGTCACATATAAAGCTGCCGCGTGAGCACACATGATGCTATATATACATCCGAGTTCATGTCACAGATAAGGAATCCCGACTTGAGATGAGACTTGCTAAAGAATTACTGAACGGTGCGAAATTAGCAATGTGTAATGAATTAGGAATAGGCTGGATATAAGAAAATATCTCTTTAAAACTTAGGTACTGAAGAGCAGAACGAAGACGTGATTACAAGAGTGTGTGATACACTGAAAATCCAGCACTTCAGAGCAGCGGAGAGGTTTTACATGGCCAGAGGAGCAGAGGAGAAGATCCTGCTTATGTCGAAAAGTACCTGCCCAAGGATAGGTAAAGTAAACTTCGGTACATTTTTTGGGATAAGTCCCAGTAGACTTAGGACGTAGGAAAGTGTACATGAACTGAAGATAAAGAGGTGGCTTCTGAGGAGTTTGCTATACTGGATTGAGGATTATAATAATAATAATAGTACTATTATATTAAAATGAATGAAATAGGAAGAGAGAACGTTCCACTTGAAACAAGATGAGTGATAATTAAGACAGTTAAGAGAGATTTAAGAGGCGACATATATAAAAAAAAAGAAATAAAAATCCTCGTAAAACTGAAGAAAATTTTATTTATGAGAGAAACTTAAGAACAGTTGAATAAAAGAGAGACTTAGAAAAGCTGATAGTTTGAACGTGCGATGCTTAGGAATAGTTGACTAATTATCTGTGTTTTTCAGATCTAGTACTGAATGAGGAGAGGAAGTTGGTATTGAAGATGTGGCCTAACGAGGAGAAAGCAGTGCTAGTCTCACAGCCCAAGACTCGAGAGACTCTAACAGTTGTTAGATTTGCAAAATAAATTTCTGGAAAAGCAGGTCCAGTCGAATCAACTGTTGATCGAGAATACTTTCAACAGACTAATGGACAAATTTGATCAGGGGAAAAGTAGATCTATTACTGGAGGTAGTATTCCCAGTCTGCCTTCGATACCTGAAACTAGTCCAGTCAAATTCACAGAGGTGCAGACACAAGAACCGCCTCATGCGTCCCTGTCTAAGGATGAGCTAAGTGTTGACAAAATGACTCAAGATAGAAAGTTTGCTAACACAGCTGACTCAAGAAAGTGCAACCGAGACCAGTAGATCTGCAATCCCGGCAATAAAGATCAACACTGAGAATCATTTGGCGACGTCAGCAGAACTTCAGCAGAATACTAATGACTTGGACGCGCCTAAACTGCCTAATCTGATACCTGTGAAGATACAGGGTCAGCAGTACTTTCTCCGAGAAAATGCGCCAAAACAGTTGGAAGAAGGAGAAATTGAAGAAGGAGAAGAGGATTGGGAATGAAATTGATCAAAGTCTGTTTAATGCTATTCCATTATTCCAAAATCAGGTCTGTAAAGGAAAGTTACTACTGACTAAAGAGACGAAATGTGACGGCAATTTTGATTTGACGGAGTACATAGATAAGAAAGTAGAGTCTATTCTAACGCAGAAGATTAGTGTGACAAGTAATCTGCCGAATCAGATCTCGGGATTAGCAGAAAAATTTCAAATTGACGTATCCAATACAGAGAGTAGTACTGTAAGAAATTACAAGCTAACGACGAACTCAAAATTCGAAGTGTTCGAAGACTACTTAATGTCAAAATTAAAAACGAAAAAATTGGAATACGTACTGAAATCAGAGTCACATAAAGACGTGAAAGAAATCAAACTAACTGATGACAAGCATAGAGTGAGAGATATTTTAATAAATCATTGATTTAATATATTATTCAAAAATACTTGAATAAAATGAACCGTTTGAAATTTCGGATGAACTGAAAGAACTTAAGAGACTGGAGAGTCGAATCACGCGACTAACAGCACGGAATGATTTAAATAGTTTACGTTTATGAAGCGACACCTAAAGCAGATAAACTGCCGGAAAAAGATAAGAAAGACTTATTCGTTCAAGCGATCAAAGATGCGGTTCCAAATAATACGGTGCCAAGGGCGGTGATGGAAGCTAGAGGAAGAGGTTCTGTTCGTGACCACTGGAGCAGAGTCAACACAAAATCTACAAAAAGGGACAGCACAATATGCTATTCCTGTGGCAAAAATGGCCACATCAGCCGAAATTGTCCAACCCCAGGCAAAACTGTTTGTTACAACTGTAACAATGTTGGAAACCATATCAGCTCAAATTGTCCAGAGCAACGGACAAAGCACAAAAGAGGAGTTAATCAGGATGCAGGTCCTCTGAACAAGCGTCAACGCCAGGATGCTGGGGAAGCGTCAACCGGCACTTCTAGGTCCTCGAGAGGAGAGAACTCCAGAGAGGGACGAGGAGCTAGAGGAGCTGGGCGTGGTCGAGGTAACCGAGGAGGACGCTATAATCAACGAGGCCGTGGTGGTTGCCACGATCAGGGTAAAGGTGGCTCAGCGCATTATACAACTCAGGAGGGAGATAAAGGTAATAAAAATACTAAGAATAAGCATGGGGATCTCATAGTTAAATTCATAGCGGATTCGGGAGCTAATGAACATCTGAGTAAAACTAAACTAATATTCAAGACATTAGATTCTGATAAGTACGATAAAATTAAATGCGCAAGCAACGATAGTCAATTGATTGCTCAAGGTATAGGAGACGTTGTAATTAAAACTGAAAGAGGAGAAAATGCTATTTAAACACATGTATTATACTCCGAGGATTTGTCGGAAAATCTATTATCATTAAGGCGATTTGTAAATCAAGGACTTGAAATCTATCTAGATAATGAAGTGATTAATATCTCGATCCAGTTTCAAACAAAAACTTACTTACAGGAATTTATAAAAATCCATTTTGGTTAGTTAAGCTAAAGATAGCACCAGAAAACGCTGAGGAAATAGTAAAACAGAAAACAGTTGCATTAGTTGGAACTAAAGAATGTGTACCTAGATATAACACTAGAAGTAGTAAGAATCTTGTAACAAGCGCTGTTGAAATCCAAAATCTTGATTCAGAAATAGCTGAAGCCGGAAGCGTAGGACCGACTAGAGAAGATAACACAGATAAAGATAGCTTAGACTTAAATACAGAACGGTTTCCTGATTTAATAAATTTAATGAATAGTAACATTGAAGAGTCTATCAAAGATTGTGAACTTTGTCTATTGACTAAAAGTTGTGAACTTCCATTTCACCGAGTCAGAATGAGAACAAGGAAACATTTGCCTCACATCCTAAAGACTACAGATTTATAGTAGTGTTTACTGATGACTATTCGAGAGTGGCTATAGCTGTCCTCTGAAACATAAAACTGACGTAGTAAATTGTTTAAAAGATTGTGTAAGGAGTTTGAGAAACGTGATTGGCTCAGATGAGAAATTTTGCTATTTAAGATGCGATAGGGGAACTGAGTTTACAGGATTAGCTATGGTAGAAGTATTAAATGAGTTTGGAGCTGAACTGCAGTTGGCAGAAGTATCTAGGATATCATTAATCAGGTCCTTTTTGGTAGTAGCTAACAAATATAATCTAGTACTATGGCAGCTCGATGTTAAAACAGCATTCTTGTATGGGGAATCGAGTGAAGATATATTGATGGAAATACCAGAAGGTATCATGGTTAGTAGGGAATTCAGAGAGAAGCATGTTTGGAAATTGATAAAGTCACTGTGTGGTCTATAAATCAGACCTAACAAGTGGAACAATAAATTCACATTGGCGATGATGCAACTAGGCTTTTTATCAATGGATATGGATCCCTGTGCATTTATTAAGGGAAAGAAGAAAGGAATAGTAATAGTAGTACTCTATGTTGATGATATACTACTGGGAGGTAGCAACGTTGAAGAGATAGACGAAGTTTGCTTGAGACTGGGTAAAGAAATTAGAGTTGAAGATATGGGTAGTCCAAAAGAATTTCTAGGTGTAAAAATAGAACGTGACGTTATGAATCAAACGATTGAATTAACTCTAGTCAAATTTATAGAAAACATGGTAAACCGCTTTGGCTTTGCCAAGATCAAACCAGTAAATACTCTATTATATCAAGTCAAGTAGCCAATAAAGAAAGGAAAATAAGAGAGGCCGGAGATAAAAACTCAACAGTAATTAACATTCGTCAGTATCGAGAAGCTGTAGGTTCGGTACAATATCTGGCTGGAGTAACACGACCAGATATATAATTTGCTGTCAATATTTTGAGCAGGCATCAAGTTCATCCAACTTGTCATGAATGGAAAATGGTTCAACGAACATTTTTATATTTGACTGGAACACGGCATTATGCATTAAGATATACAGCTATGTTGGATAACATACAGGCTTACTCTGATGCCAGTCTGTCAGACTGTGGCGGATTTTTGAATACGTGTGGTTATGCGATACAATTGTTTGTTGATGCCGTTGCTTGGACAACTCACAAGCAGCAAAACGTGGCACTGTCTACATGTCAAGCTGAATATGTGGCCATGAGCGAAGCTTCACAGGAAATTATATCATTACATAATTCAGTTAGTTTCATCTTAAGAAAGGAATTACATCTGACTGAATTGTTTTGTGATAATATGGCAGCTCAGGCCTATGCCAATATATATGGGGGAAATAGACTACGACATATGGTAGAAAGACGCGAATATTATGTTGATGAATGTGTGAAGAAAAAATATGTCAAGACAACTTAGGTTAAATCCAAAGACCAGTTAGCAGGTGTTTTCACCAAAGCTTTGCCAGTAGTAACTCACGAGAGATTAACTTTACAATGATTGAATATAGCTGATATCTAGTAAAGTTTTGTTATGTTACATATGTCCAATGGGACGATGGTTATTGATACATAAGGTGAAGAGATTCAAAGACTAAAGATCAGATTGACTACATTGAGTGCCTGTGCCCGAGTTCCTTAACTAACGAATAAATAGAAAATTAGAATACTACTTAGTTTCAACGATTGTGTGTAAGCTCTACCGTGAGCATTTAAGTTGAATTGATGTCGTTATTTGTGTAAGTCGAAATTACTGATGTAATATGTATGAGTGCACTGATTGAGAAGGAGTGTGGGAATAAGCAATCAGTGACTCTTCGTTCACTGACTGTATGTGTGTGCGTGGTGGGGAGGTCCACCTTCTTGTAGTCCAAGAGCTGGTGACGTTTTTTGTGAAGTGAGAGTATAAGTCCTAGTTTGTGACTTATATTTTAGGGAAATTACCCTTCTTTCGAAACCCACAAATGCCAGATGCCCTGCCTGGGGCGTTTGGGCACCTGAGCCAGGTGAAAAAATTGGAAATTTGCAGTGACAGTATAAGAGCCAATTTTTTTCTAGGATCGATTATTGATGCCCCAAGTTTATTATTATTCAATCGCCAGAACGATAGCTTGGGGAGAACATACTGCCAGACACGATAATTATCAATAGAAAAACTTGGATTTTGTAGTGAGAGTATAAGGTCTGGCGTTTTTAATAAAATAAAGAATAGTATTCACAGGTAGCATTCGTAAAACGACAGACCGAAATTCCGGGGAGAACACCTTGAAAATTAAGTTTGAAAATAAATAATTTTCCACGAAAGTGGTGGTCCCAGCGGGGAGCGAGGGGCGAGAGAACAGCCGCGTCAGGAGAAAGGCTGAGTGGAGAGGATAACATGCTACGGCGACTGCCGGCAACGTTCGGGTTCAACTGTGATGGTCCGAAAATTCCCGAGAGTTCCCGATTGACAGACATGTGACACTGACATGTGAAAGCAGAATCAAAAATTGAGGCAAACTGGAATGAAAATGCGAATGTGTTTTTTTTTTGCTTCGTAATCTGCAGTCTCTCGAGGACGAAAGATCTTGTTTTTCGAGGAAATTTGGCAATACGTATTTTCCCAATTACAAGAAAAAGTCCACAAAGTTATGCGTATTTGACATGTTGTGCTTTTTTGGAAAAGAATCCACCGGAAAAGTATGAAAAATGTTTAAAATTAACAAAAAAAACGGCATTTTCCAAATATCAGAAAACGAAAGTCGATTTTCTCGAAAAATTTACACTTGTATTTTTGGTTAAATTATTAACGAATAGATTGTTTTCCATTCAATCGAATTTTTCGTTCTCGCAAAGGAGAATCGAAAAAATGTTATGACAAGAGTTTGCACGCCTAAAAAAGTTATATAGAAAAATATCTTGTTCTTTTCTGACAAAACAAGAAAAATTATTAAATTATATTTGTAAGGGGGCAAAAAGTTCTTGTCTTGAAGAATGGTTTCGCCAACATAAAGATAATAGTAATAATAGTACACAAATATGGAAATAAATAAAAACAGTGGGGTTTTATATAAATTATTTTTTATTTCTTTCTTCAAATTTTAAAAACATGAAAAAATATTTTCTGGAAAACCCCACCTTCTTTATTCGTTTCAATACTTTTTTAAACATTTCTACTTATAAAAAGAGGCATCCAATCAGCTCTATGTAGGCTACAAACATTTGGAGGCCGGAATCATTTTTTTTCCTAAAAATATAATTTTTGAATTTTTATCGTAAACGATGCAAGATATTACAAATTGCAAAAGAGCAGGAAATATTTTTCATACCACTTTTTCAAAACCGGAAGATACTTATCTCAACATTTTTTCCTATTTGTCGCTGTTTTTCAGAAAAAAAAGTGGAAAATTCTATTGTATACAAAAAATTTAGCCACAAAAGTTATTTAGTCCGCTTAAAGATCAAAAGATCCTTGTGAACGTAAAAATGTAACCACAAATTGGCAAAAAATATAAGTGTAGGTTTTTTTAGATAATGAATTTTTTAAATTTTCAGAAAAACCGTAGCTATTTTCTTAATTTTGAACCTTTATTAAATTTTCCGGCGGATTTGAAAAGAAGACGATAAACGTAATCGTGGTTAGAAATTGAACGATAAATATCTTAAGTTGTAAACGTTCACACAAAAAATTGGGCTTTTAAGAGAAAACAAACTACAAAATTCGAGTACACATAACCTCATACAATTTTTTTTCTCGCAATTATCCCCGAGAGAGCTTGCAACTTCAAGCGTGAAATCTGCCTTACTTTAAATTGATTCCTTCGTTTAAAAAGTAACAATTTCATCTCTTCTATCAGGCAGAAATAAATTATTTGAACTAGTAATTAATAAAAAGGACAATCTAGATATGACACAACTTTTTTTTATTTAAACAACATACAAGCAGTACAGTAATAGTACGAACCAAATAGATAAATGTACACTGTAAAAAGAGTTGGTGTAAATTTACATCCTGCGACGATGGAAATAATTCGATCGGTGTAGCACATAGTAAATAAGCAGAATTCCGTAAAAATACATACTTTTGTTCTCAACCTGCGTCCGCCATAAAGAAATACATGCAGGACGTTTTCCCGTCGTCGACCGTGAAATTAG
>CAKNWT010253355.1:0-18827 GCA_932066315.1 Andricus coriarius | reverse complement strand
AGAATATTTTTGAGACTGCTTCTAATTTCCTCAGTTGAATTTGAGTACAAATCAGTCGAAAACAACTAATTATTAGTAGAAAGCCATTGCTAAACAACTCCGCACTATATTAGTAATTTTCTATTCTTTCAGATTTAGAGAGCATAAAAATTCTTTTAATTTTTTACTTGTTCAAAGTCAAGTCACTCCTAACTGAATTTGTGAAAGGTTTGGCACTTTGGCTGTTTTGGCACTGTTTGAATTAGTCACATCTTACTAATTCAGATTTACAAATTGCAATTTTTAACTAATAGGGTTAGTTTTTATTTTCTATAAATTATCTGCTTATGTAAATTAATGAAAAATTATTATTTTAAATAGTGATAAATCTTGTATTGATTTACTTTGTATACATTTTACTGTAAAATATTTTTTTAACTACTTATTCGCAGTAATTTTTTTACAAATCCATTTGATCACCAAATGAGTTAGTAGAAGGTAAATATGAATTAATATTATTTTTACTAATTTAACAGTTTAATTTATAGCAAATGAATTATAGTAAGCGACTAAGCATTATCCTAATTGAGACATTTTCATACGTATTTCTTCAATAAAAAAATGCAAGGACATATAAGTAGTTAATTTTTTAAAGATAGTTTCATTCTCAAATCTCTGCATATAATGCTTGAACTAATAAAGATATTTAAATTATCTTTTTTGAATTATTTTTCTTTTGATCATTCATGGATTATTTTTTGACTGATAAGGAAATTTACATTTTCTTTTTTGGATCATTTTGAGGTCTATCGTTGATTTTTAAATTCGAGTTTATCAAAAGACTCGTAAACTTTGTTTTGTCTTGTCCTTATATTGTTCTTATCCTGTCTTGGTCATACATAGGTCCTTCACGAAAGTCTAAAAAAGAAACACCTCACTCTTTCTAGATATCTTGCATACATTATTCGACAGGAAAATTCTCTTATAAAAAATATTGGCAAAAACAATAAAGGTGGATTTTGTCGAGAAAATCGACTTTTCATTTTTTCAGAATTCAATACAAAAAATAAAGGCAGGTTTTTCTAAAAAATCTTCTATCATTTAACATTGTTTTCTATTATTACTTGAGGGAGAAAATTTTGAAGAATTAAAATCTTAAAATTCTTTCAGTGTAAAATAAATAGTTCTAATCTGATCAGATTTTAAGTTCCCGCTAATTCTATATGTTTAAACATCGTCTAGTGACAAACAAAATTAATTCAAGTAAATAAATTTATTTCTTCCTTTACAGCTTATACCCCACTGAGAGAATTTCTTGTACGAAAAAAAGTACAAGTTGGAAACGTTTCCAGAAAGAGTTAATTTCGGGGTCGAATAAAGAGAGAGTAAGAGGTTAAATGTCGCACAGGTGTAATATATTCGAACCGGTTATTTTTTCAAATAAGCTAGAGCGTGATGGTATCGCTTTTGAGGGCTGATCCTTTTTAAACTTTCAAGAGCGAACGTGTACTTTGCGAGAAGATAATGCACCAGCGAAAAATTCTGGGTCTCTGGGTGAGTTACCGGTCTGGTAGCGATTACATCGAAGTGGATCATGTGCAATCGGGCGACTAATTCCTCTCATTGGTCAATAAAAATTATATGTTGCACTTGATCGCATTGCAGTTTTATTCTTAGGAATCAGGAATTATCGCTGAAATTCTCCAAGCAATATGTAAGATATCATGTGAAAGCATTTTTACTTGCTTCATTTATTTCCTCATTTCTGGAGATAAAGATCGATTCTCTCAGCCGCAATTATCTCCAGGAACTCTGAATTCAAAAAGAGCAATATGAAATACAAAAAGAATGGACTTTATCATCAAACCTATGGTAAAGGGCCGTGTATAAAATACGTAAAGTCTTTTAAGTATGAGGGAGATGCACTTGGTCAAAAAAATTTATTATACGTACAAATTTTTCAAGTATGTGAATCTCTGAAAACTAATAGTTAGACACATTTTACTGCAAACAACATTATTGATAATTGCAACAGCATTACTTGTCATTCAGCTAATAATATTAGTAGTACCTAGTAATATTAGTATTAATATTAAATGTAATAATCATAAATTAAAAAAATATAATAAATTAATAGACAAAGAAGAGATCATCTACGTTATACGTAAGGTATTTTTGTGAAATTTGTAACCCCCCTTCCCTCATGTAAGATATCGTGAGAATTTCTCTGACACTCCTCCCTTCCCCAAATTTTACTGAAATTTTATAAACTTAGGGGGCGAACAATCGAATATGCGTAGTCGGAAATAAAAAAGCATGCAATGGAGAATTAACTTTTTGAGCCTAACATTTTAAAAGTATTAAAAATAAACGTCAGCGTTTATTTAAACTATTATACTTCACTCTATAAATTATCAAAATTTTGGTTGATGGTTCATTTTTTTCTGTTGAAAAGTCCGCTATTGAATTTCAGGTAAAAAATTTGTTGTTGAAAATTAAATTTTGTTTCTATCATGACTAAAATTCATCTCTTTACGTGGAAATTTAATCTTTTTTGGTTAAATGTGCAAGTGTTTTTTGGTTCAATTTAATTTTTTTTTCGTTTAAAATGAAAATCAACTCTTTTCTAGAAAATTCATATTTTTGGCTGAAAAATTGAACAATTTGATAGAAACTTCAACAATTTGGCAGAAAATTCAACTATTTGATCGAAATTTAAATTGCTTGCTCAAGAATTAATTTTTTGAAGTAAAGATTCATCATTTTATTAAAATTTTCCTTTCTTTGATTAAAAATTAATTTCTTTAACTGAAAATTTTAATATTCCATTTTTCTTTGAAAATGTATCTTTCACAACTCTTTATTTGAGAATATAAATACTTCGTTGAAAATTTATTTATTTTTTTGGTTAACAAATAAATATAAAAATAAATTCAAATAAAATTATTGAAATTAATTATTATTATTATGTAACTAAATTAATCTCTTTGGTTAAAAAATTCAACTTTTTGGTTGAAAATGAATTTTTTTTGTTAAAAATTCAATTTTTTCTGGAAAATTCTTCTTTTTGTCTTGAAAATGCCACAATGTGGTAGAAAATTCAGCTTTTGTAGCAATTTTTTATGAAAATTATTTTTTTTTTAAGAATATTAAACGATTCCATTTTTGAATAAAAATTGATCTTGTTTAGATCAAAAATTCTAATATTTGGTTGCAAACTGATGTAATTTGTTCAAAATTTGTCTTTTTTGGTCGAAGATTATTCTACTAGGTTGAAAATTCGTCTATTTTGTTAAAGATTCGTTTGCTTTGGTAGAAAATTTATTTTCCTTCTTAAAAATACAACTATTTGGTTAAAAAATGTTTTTGGTCTTTTTTGGCAGAAAGTTCATTTTTGTGGTTGAAAATTTACCTTCATTGTAGAAAACTCGTCCTTTTAGCTTAAAATTCAGAATTTTTAATAAATTTTGGAAATATGTTTTTTTTTTTATTTGAAAATTCATCTCTTTTGGTAGAAATTTCTTCTTTTTGGTTGTAAATGCAACTTTTTGGTTGAAAATTAATCTGTTTTTCTTGACGATTCAACTATTTCGTTGAAAATTCAGGTTTTTTGGATCAATTCAACTGTTTATGATTTAAAATGAAATTCTGTTCTAGGTTTCAAATATCATCTATTATATTTTTTGATCAAAATTTATCCATTTTGTTTAAAAATTCAACTATACTAGGTTGAAACTGAAACTACTTTGCCATTTCATAAGAAACCGTAAGTTTTTACCTAAATCTCTCTCTCCCCAAATCTTCTTACGTTATTTTTGGATGACCCCTGAATAAATTCATGAAAGAAAATGTAGTCGGCAAAAATTACGTAAGATTGACGTTGTTCCACATTCCAGATAAAAGTTAACATAATTTATACACGGCCCCTAACATGATTCTTTTTCTGTATCATGATTTTTTTGAAAGTAAGGCTCTATCTGAGGAAGCTTATAGAAATAATACCTTCAAAATCTTAATATTAAAAATCATTTGAATTCAGTAAGAAATATTTTTATTTATTTTTTTTATTTTTAGTTTAGATTAAAGCAAATAAGTAGCGTAAGAGTGCATGTGAAAGGAGCTTGTGGTATTCGAATATTAATCTTTGTCTGCTAGTCACCTCGTCCTACAATGCAGATATGTTCTCGGAGACACAATGACAGTAGATCCGGGATGACCAAGGACTTAAATCACTAAAAGCATGATCTCTTCATTCCACTCCCATAGATTATGCTATAGAGACCCTAGATCGATCGTTCTTTCGAAATTATTTTTTTTTCTCTTTTCTCCCCCGCTTTTAACCACTTACAAGTTACAACTCATCCTCGTTCTGCTCTAAGGTCTCAGAGGCTTAAGTCTTATCTTTTCGCTGAACGAGCAGCGTGACCAACGAAACAAATCTCTTGAATACTTCTACTTAGGAGTTGCATCCTTATCTAAAGAGAGTCCAGGCCGCATTCAGAAACTTCAATTTTTTTATTAAACATTAGTTGGATTTATTACATTTCTGATGGAGGAGATAGCCCTATTTAAAATTCGACCGGACGTCTTCATTATTTAAAAAATGAATTTCTCCTAGTGTAATCAGTTTTTAAGTAATATCTATTTTTTATCTTATGAGCAACAAGATGTAAATTTGATATTTAAAGTTGAGACAATTCTTTACAGCCGATTTTTTGAATGACTTCCAATCTGCCAAAAAAAATTTTGTGGTGTAGGTTGGGACACACCTCTTTAAACATGATAAATAAGTATAACAAATAATGTCAAAATGCCTCAGTGAATATTTTATTGAATATTTATTTGTTAAATCGGGTTTTTATATCAAAATGAAAACTTCTTTGATGGCTGTAACCAAACCCTCGAAATCATTGATCCCCCGTTCACTTTTCCGCTTGTAATGAGTCATGCTGAAATATCGAGTGTAAAAAGTACACAACAATGACGTGTCCCAACCTATAAATTTAGCGGCATTTTTGCATTGTTGGGAAAAAAAATCTGCACTACACTAGATTCCTGCTTTAGTGTGTGTTTCGGGGGTACCCTCAATGGCCTTCACATTAAATTGGGACTCTCCAAACCGTTTTTCTTCTCCTTCTCGCTTGTGGCTTCTTATAGTTCCGAACCGTAAACTTCGTAACACCGCTGACCTTGCAAGAGCCTCTCTCTCGCCCCCTTGGACCACCTTATCCCGTATATCGGGACCCAGTAAAGCGCGACTTTAGTGTATATGCAAAATTCTCTTCAGACATAACAATTCATTTGATTTATAACACACTGAACTCATTTACCGTGCAATGTCGATGAAAAATATTCAGTTAATGGGCGTTAAATAATGTCAACACGATAATTTTTCTGCTCCTTGTAAACACACTGTTTGGTGCAGCTGCAAAAAGCATGAACCATCTCCTCGTGTTAACACAGAAAAAGAGTCACCATCGATACTAATATGTAACAGTAATAACATGTGGCACTAGAGCAAAGCAATGGAGAATCTGATGAAGATTGATACATTTATACTAAATTTGTAACGTTATGAAGGAAATTATGAGGCTTTTAATAATTCCATGCATCCAACTCCAAGTATGCAAAGCCAAGTCCATGCATCCCTTGAAAGCTCTCATTACGCTAATTAAATCCTAATAAATTATCTATGAATATTATCGTTAAAAAAACTATGATAAAGTTCTTATTTGTTAAATTTTGTCTTTACTCACTCATGCGTCCTTCAGGTACCTTACAATTTCTTTAATGTAATCTTAAGTCCGTCTTTCAAACTCCGAGTTTCATTTCCCTAAAGTGGAGCACCTCCCAACATCTCCGACCTTTCATAGGGATAGAGTTACATTTTATCTCAACTCCAGCACTTTGTGATCCAGATTACGTTCCAGGAGAGACGAGAGACCCCCTGAGAGCGTTCTGCTCGTCTCTCTCAGTCTTTCCCAACTTGTATCAGAATCAGACTGACTGCTCGTCGAAAGGGGATCTGAGTGCAAGATAACCCTTATAAACTGGAGCATTAGTAAGGCGCGGAGCAGCCACGCTAAAGAGAGTATCTCTCGAATCTATACGTTACATGGGTTACATGGGGGCGCAAAGGCGTTCCACAATGAGGTCCGGCACATAAACCATATCTGCATCGCTGCCGACTCTCTCATGCCCTCCACGGGAATATGTATTGCCCGCCATGTAGATGAGCGGATGAGAGCCAAGTAATGTCCGGGTATCTGGATCCCAGCATCTCACTTGCAGTTCCGCAGCCGAACCGTTTCCCAACTACGTGAACGTGAACGTCTCGCCCATGTACCGAACCCAAGTCCCGAGGGAAAGAAAGTTACCCAAAATATACTCCCTGTCCCTGATTCATCTTGAGTCTTGAATCTTGGACGAAACTCACCTTGAATCCCAAACAGTCTGATCTCTTTGATTTAAGATACATTAAACGCACCTCCGAGCATGCTAATTATGAATCAGACACCCAAAGAAACCATGATATATAGCGACATTTTTATGACCCCCCGTAATCCAGAGATAAGAGCCACAGATATCAAAACGAAATGTAAAAGAGATGTTTTGGCTGATATAATCTCACGGAAGTTACTGTCTAACTATATTTTTCGGAAAGTTGAAAATAATTATAGGAGCCTTGAAGAATTGTTTTGCAGGAAAGTAGGAATGTATATAATGAGTTGAATGAACTTTTAGGATAAGAGAATCCTAACAAAAAGATCTGCGATGATAAGAATCAGACAAGTACAACTACATGAATTTGTGAAATCAAACTTGGCTAAGTAATTAGGAACAAATTATTCATAATATAATACATTGAGATACTTTTTGTTATAAAGAACCATATAGAAGATTCAAAAATAAATTTCAAAAAGCCATTTTAGTTATTTTTAAACTTGGCGGGATTATATTATACCATTAATCAACTGTACACAGCAAATACATTTAATCCTGCCAAGTTTTAAAATGACTTAAGTGCATTTTTATGAATATTTTATTCTTAATCACTTGACCAACTTTGATTTCATAAATTGATTACGCTTGCCAGACTTCTTATTTCGCAGATGTTTTTAGGGGCATTTCATATTTTTTGTATTTTTCCGTTCCGTCTGTCGTATTTTTTGCCCCTACCTGTCTTTACTCCGTACCTTAGCCGACTTTGCGCTGTGCCCCAGCCGACTTCACCCGTACCCTACAGCCTACAATCTACATGACTTCAGCCCATACCCTAGCCGACTATACACTGTACCCTTGATAACTTTACCCCGAACCCTAGATGAGTTTACCCCGTACTAAAGGACGACTTTACCCATATTCGAGCCAACTTTACCCCTACCTTAACCGACTTTAACCCTACGATAGCCAACTTTACCCCGAGCCCTAGGGGGAAGAGAAAGTAGGGGAAGTGACCTAATTAATGTATTAATAGGATACGAATTTTTAATGGTTGGTCATTCAGCTGCCAGAGGTTATTGAAATCGGTTAAGAATTCTTGTAAAAATTTGGAAACAATCCGTTAGATAGATTAGGCTACATGTCGAAAATTGGTTGTTTTTCTGGATTTTAGGGTTCGGTCGGGTGTTCGTCCATCCGTCTATCCATCCTTCTGTCCGTCGTACTTTTTTTCAAGGAGGGGACGTGATGGGAAATGATTGGAGGGAAAGTAGTGGTAGTGAGGGGAAATCATAAGAGGGCAGTGAGGGGAAACGAGGTGTAGGAAGTAGAGGATGTGATAAAAAATGATTGGAGAACGAGTAGGGAAAGTGAGGGGAAATGAGGGAGAGTAAGTGTGGGGAAGTGAAGAGAAATGTAAGAAGGGAAAAAGAGGGAAGAAAGGATATGGGAGACTGGAGAAGTGGTTGGAAATGAGGGGAGGGAAAGTGTTAGGAGGAGGACTAGGGGCAGTGAGAGGAGGTGAAATTAGGGAGGTACGGGAAGTGAAAGAATATTTGGTCTGGAAAATTAGGGAAGGGGAATGTTGGCTGGGGAAATGAGGAAAGAGGGAAGCAGATGAGAAAGAAGTTACGGAAGTAAGGGGAAGCGAAGGTTGAAGTGTGGAAAGGGTAATTTGAGGTGAAGAGGAGAAGTAGGAGAATCCAGGGGGAGTAGGTAACGGAAAGTATGAGAGGGGGTGGTTTCAGTGACCTAATTAACGTATTAATGGGCTACGAAGCCCTTTCTTGTAGGCGCACGTCACCTAGTTTGACTATTTTTGTTTTGGTTTTAATCTTACAGTTTCTAAGACAATAACATAAAATCACGCTTCAACTTTTTTTAAAATTTGGTTAGTCAGCTGTCAAGGATCATTAAAATCGGTTGAGATTGAGCAAACAATCCACAAAAGATCGAAAACACATGATTATTTCCGATGAGGACTTTTGGTAGTTTTTTTCTACTAGGCGGCAATTCGCTACCGTGAATCTTGATTAGAAACTTTAGGTTCTGTAAACATTTTAATTTTCTGCTGTTTTAAAATTGATCAACTCATAAAGCACCATCCTTTTTTCATTCATACTTTATACAAGCGGATGTTGATTTCTCCTTTCCTGCTCGTAAGTACATGGAAAATTATTTGTAATAAGGCTCAAGGCCGCATGAATGATACACGAGCTTTAACAGGCATGAACAAGTAAAATTATTTAACATCAGTGCGACGTGCGACACAGCGAGTCGAATTCACGACACGGCACGCCGTGCTCAATTTCTCCCAATCCGACGATTTATTTGACCGTTGTCGGATTCAGGATAGGTGTAGTAACTCATGTTCATATTTTTTATACAACATCCAACCAAGGTGAAGGCTTAAGTAAGATGTATGTGCGAATAATGTCGATTTTAATGATAAGTCACTTTTCTTTGGATCAATGTACGCACTCACGGTCAAAGGAATGAATATTCATTATTTTTCTCGTATTTGTTTTTGGGTTAAAGCAGATCATGAGGTCAGTGAAATATGACGAGATGAATGTGGTGGTATACACTCAACTCCTAATATAAGGCCGGTTTCAGCCATGGCTTGCTTTGGCCTTGATCCGAAATCGGGAGAATCCAGCAGGGACGCAGAAACTATTCCTGTTGGATTTGAACGCATGACGCAACCGGATGCAAATCATGCTCTGAGAGTTCGGCCCTCGAGCTGTTTGTCACACTTGGCTGAGCATGTTTGTCTCGAAATTCAAAACTGCGTGCTAGGTGGCTCTTATACAGTAAATGTTTCATTCACAAAGTAAGCTGATCATAATCAAAATGATATATTATTTCTACTTTCTGCTTATTTAGGACAACAATTATTTGCGATTATAGGCAGCGACATTATCGAGAATTGTTGCAATACATACTTTCCTTATATTTTTAGGTACAAATAGACTTTTTACTTGAGAAAATTATTATTTTATCTGGCTTTGTATTTATGGTTAGTTAGAAATCAGGAATCGTGACTTTAATTGATCATGTACGATCTCCCAGCTAGATAAAAGTAGCAAGTGAGAAAGAATTCTTCTCACGAAATCTTTCACTTGATCTTGAGGTTTCTGGCCAAGGGTATCCTGTCTCTGTTCAAGTTATCAAGTATTCTAAGAAATAATTGAATTGACATAGAATAATTCATGTATCTAATAACTAGCACAATTTTATCTCTACTGACAAAACAGCTGTTTTAACAGATGAATCAGTTAATATTGCTGATTGAATCAAACAGTCACTTAACTGACTGATTTCCAGTCAATAGAAGTGACTGACATGTCAGTTGTAATAAAATAGTAGAATTATTTCTGAATAAAAATTCTTTGTGAAAGTTACTGGTATATCATTCAAAATGACGAATTAAATTAATGAAGATTACTGACTTATTCATTGAAAATTACTAATTTAATCAATGACAGTTGCAATTTCAGATCATTCTATAAATTCCTGATTCAATGAGTGGACATTAATGTTTAGATTGATTTGCCATTATTGGTAGAACACAAATCTTATAGCTGGCTAGAAAATAATCTTTTTGGTTTAATTCAAATATTTTCAATTTAAAATGAATATATTTTTTGGTTGAAATATCAACTGTTAGATTTTTTCGCTAAGACTTTATCTTTTATGGTGGAAAATTAAACTACGTGGTTCAAAGTTTAACTACTTTGTTGAAAATTCATTTTTTTTTTGGTTGCTTAAGATTTATCATTTCAGTTGAAAATTAGTTAGTTTTTGGTTTTAAAATTAATTTTTTAAACTGGAAATTTAACTATTTCATTTTTGGTTGAGAATAAATTGATTTTTTTTTATTGGAATTTTTTTAACTTTTTCTTTTTAGTTGAAAACTCATCTTTTTGGATAAACATTTTATTATTTGGTTTGTTAGAATTTAAACTATTTCATTTTTGGTTGAAATCTGAACTTTTTGGTTAAAAATTCAACTTTGGACAAATTCAACTGTTTTTGTATTGAAAATTAAAATATTTTTCGTTTAAAATTTCAACTATTAGGACATTTTTTGTTGAGAGATCATCTTTTATCGTTAAAGATTGATCATTTTAGTGAAAAATACTCAGCTATAAGGTTAAAAATTTAACTAGTTTGTTGAAAGTTAATTTTTTTTTTATAATAGTTTTTTTTAAACTGAAAACTTAATTATGTCATTTTTGGTTGAAAATTCGTTTTTTTTTTTTTTTGTTGAAATATTAACTACAGTCGAACTCGAGGCTGTCCTGGGACCTGACCTACCCTATCTGAACCTGATTTAGCGTACCCCGCACACCCCGCGCAGCTCCTGACAAGCATACCCGCGGCGCGGCGTGAATTCTCGGAAACGGTAAATTCGGGAACGTTAAATCAGAGTTTGACTGTATTACTTTTTCATTGAGAATTTATCTTTTATTTTTGGAAATTCAACTACATGGTTGAAAGTTGAACTACTATATCAGAAATTCATTATTTTAGTTGCAAAATCGTGCTTTTTAAAATTTGAAAAAATTCTGTTACCTGGAAATTAACCTATTATATTTTTGGTTAAAAATGACCTTTTTAATTTGAAGAAATGTATTTTGTTAAAAATTCGTCGTTTTGGTTGTGAATTAATCTTTTTGGGCGAAAATTAATCTTATTGCTTAAATATACTATTATTTGGTTGAAAATTTTATTATTTTGTTGAAAATTCGTCTTTTTGGTTGAATTCCACTGTTTTTATAATAAAATTGAAACCTTTTTTAGTTGGAATATTAACTGTTTATACCTGTTTTCGTTAAAAATTCATAATTTTAATTTCAAAAACTCAGACATAAGGTTGAAAATTCAACAATTTTGTTGAAAGTTCGTTGGTTTTTTTGGGTTGAAAGTGACTCTTTAAACTAAAATTTAACTATGCCATTTTTAGTTCAAAATTTATATTTTGTAGTTAAATATTTAACTATTTGGTACTTCATTCAAAATTTCATCTATTTTGTTACAAATTCGTTTTTATTAGTAGAAAATTAATTTTTGTTTTTGAATTTGACTGCCTTGGAATTAAAATCTTTTTCGTTTAAATATTAACTGGTTTTCATTTGAAATTGAAAACTTTGTCAGTAGAAATATCAGCTAATACGTTTTTTGTTGAAAATTCATCTCTTTGGTTCAAAATTTAACTATTTTGTTGAAAATGTGTTTTTTGGCAGAGAATTCTTCTTGGCGCAAAATTTTTTAAAATAAATTTCATCTGCCTGGTTGAAAGTTGAACTGCTTTGTTAAACATTTATTGTTTTGGTTCAAGATTCATAATTTAAGTTGAAAATTCATCTTTTTGAGTAGAACATTTAAATATTTTGTTCAAAATTTGTTTTCTTGTTGTTGAAAATTAATCTTTTTTAGTTGAAAATTCGACTTTTTGTTTAAAAATTCGTCTTGATGTTAGAAAATTAATCTTCTTCATTGAAAATAATAAGTCCTTTTGTTTGTTAAAAGTTCATGATTTTAGTTGAAAATTCATCACTTTTGTTGAAAATTGAACTATTTTGATAAAATTTCGTTTTTATTGTTAAAAATTAATTTGGTCATGCAAAATTCAATATTGACTGATGGGAAAAGCCACTTTTGAATGATTTGTCAGTCGTTGAATCCGCCTTATTTGAATCAATCACATTTGAAGGATTCAAATTTTAAGTTACAAAAGTCAAGTGGAAAATATGGGCATAAAACAAAATAAGCCTCTCCTTTTATTTCAAACCCTTCCCATAAGCTACACTTTGAAGGTGTTTATATCTTCCTGATCAAATATTATGGGATGTTCTCCAATACAAAACTGGCCATTAACAGTTACTAAAATGTAGTTTCTTTTTTTAATGTAGCAGGCCTAAAATGAGGTACAATATAATGTCCGGTAAAAGGAAAGCATGTAAAAAAAGAAAGAGGAAAGACAAATGAAAAAAATGAAAGATTCCTCGACTTGAAGATCTAGAAGGCGAGGGTCGAAAACTGCGGGGGCCGTGCTTCACACTCTTTATTGGTGGAACGCGGTGAACCCAGAAAGCCTATCATGAATACGGCTGGTAAGGAATGCCTGGTTGTCTTCCAGCGATTAAGTTGTATCAAATCCGCGATGGAGTGCCCTTCTCGAGCGTCGCGAGTTTCACGGCCATAAATGTCCCGTTCATGGTGTTTCCCATAATCTACGCGGGGTCCGCGCTGGCAAATTCTCGGGTCGCTGTGGCGAGGGCTCCAGGTGCCGAGGTGACGCACTACAATAACTCCTACGGCTTTATGTCGTGGGTGGTTTATACTTTATGCGAACCGCCAGACAATCACCAGCCACGGACGATTCGGGTTCTTATTTCTACGTTCGCCTCTCGTTGTTTACGACGAGCCGGCTCCGAACCATATAACATCGCACATTCTACTCTCCGCTTCGAGGTATCGAGATTTAAGGGCAGTCAGCGTGAATAGGAAATTCATGAGCAAAATAAAGAAAATTAACGACAATAACGACGAAACCACCAGCTATCAGTTCTTCAAAATTGTATTCAGGATCCTCTATATAAACTTGTTACGAAAATTAGTACATTTAAGGCTTGAAAGGATAACGATTGAAAGGGTAGGCCGTACTTTTACAGAAAAAACTGAGGGTACGAAACCACTCACAACCACGCAATACCGAAATTCGTGTAGATAGACATACTTTTTGTAGATAGAGCCTTTTTTCGACAGTATACTTTTCCAGAATTCTCAAAAACCTATCAAGATAGGTTAATTATGGTCTAATTATCTACGGATTTAATCATAATTTCTAATTACCTTGTATATAGATGGATTCGTTATTTCGTTACGAATCTCACAATAAGTACGGCAGAGTAGCCAGGTTAATAAATGTGGCGAATAAAAAGATAGGGGTGGACAACGGGGTAATGTTAGGTATGTACTGAGGAGGTGAACGAGCGTATAGGTATTAATGGGTAAAAAAAGGTCGAGCGTGAAACGTAATTATGTTGAGGGATAGATGAAAATATGACGGAGCCTTAGTGTTTATATGGAAGGGTGTAGTTGTAAACTAAAATGTGTATAGGCGAAGGAACCGTAAAAAGCATGGTGAAATGACTAGTAAGAAATATTGAAGGTAGCAAGAATATGGAGGGGGAAAGTACAGACGTGGAGATGGAAGATAAAAGGATAAAAGAAGAGAAGAAGGGGTGGGGTGTTTAGAGGTATAAGGGAAGGTGAAGAGAGATTTATTTTGTATAGGGACGAGAAGGAGGAAGATGTTTTCTAATTGGTATATGGGTGAATAGTCCATGAAAATGGTAGAGGTAAGAACAATAGAGGGTACCAAAAATATTGAGGGGAAGGGTGTATATATGAGGTTAAGTGAGGGGAAAGGTAATGTAATAGTATAGGGGAAGACGGTTGATGGGTATATGAAATGAGGAGTTCAATGGGTATAGAGAATGATGGGATAAGAAAGAGGAGGAAGGGATGGGGTGGTTAAGGGTAGAATAGGAGGTGTTTTAATTGTTTATAGGTAATAGAAAGGAAGTGATGAGTTATGATTGATAAAAAGATATAGAAACTGATGGTTTGAGATAGATTGTGTTCAGGGAAAAGGTATAGACGTGCAGAAGGAGGGTACAGGAATGGAAGGAGGTGTTAGGTATATTCGCTGAGATGTTAAAAGAGTGTGCGTACTGATTTAATAAATAAATAAAAGGAAGAGATGGTATGGGTAGGTTTTTAATAGGTATGAAATGAGGGGTTAAACCGGAATAGAGACTAGAGGGCTAAAAAAGATGAGGAGGGGATGGGGTGATTAGGAGTAGAAAGGAAGATGAAGGTTTTTTTTAATAGTTTATAAGCGACAGAAAGAAAGTAATGAGATATGATGGGTAAACAAGTATAGGGACTGATGGGTTAAAAAAGAGGGTATTAAGGGGAAAAGCATAGACGTATATGTAATGCAGAAGGAGGATTAAAGGATACGAGAAAGGAAGGTGGTGATACGTATGTTCACTGAAAGGGTGAAAGGTTATACGCATCGATTTAATAAAGAAAATGAGAATGGGATGGATTGTTTAGTAGTATAAGGGAAGATGGATATAGGTTTAGTTTGTATAGTTATGGTGGTAGGAAAATAGGATCGGATGAGATATGGAGGAGGAATACGATAGAAGTAGGTAGTTGATAGGTATATGAAATGAGGGGTTAAACGGGTATAGGGACTGATCAGATAAGGAAGAGGAGAGGGTGAGATGATTAGTGGTAGAATGGAATGTGGTGGGTGTTTTAGTTGTTTATATGCAACAGGGAGAAAGTGATGAAAGATGATAAGTAAATTAGTGTGGGACTGATGTCTTATGATAGAAGGTGTTAGGGGGAAATGTATAGATGTGGGGGTAATGAAGGTAGAGAGTAGGAGGACGTGAGAAGAGTAGGGGGTGAATCTTATATGCCTTTAGGAGCTAAACCGGTATATATCCTTATGTGATGAGATAGATTGTTGGATGAAATGTTTAGGGGTATAAGGGAAGGTGAAGATAGTTCAAATTGGAATATAAGCGCGAGGGGGGGGGGGGTATTTTAGGGGTCAAAGAGAGAGAAGGTAAGTGAGATAGAGATTAAGAGTAATGATGAGGCGAAGGGTAGAGACGAGGGGGTAAGTAAGTAGTTACTCATGCGTAAGCAGGTATAGAGACTGATGGGTTGAGATAGAGGTTGGAGAGGGAAAATGTATTTTCGTTTATATCTAAGAGATGAGAGGGTGTAGGGTGACTAGGAGATATATAAGCCAAGGAGCGATGTGAACTGTAGACAGTGAACTGGAAGAGGAAGGAGAATGATAAGAGTGGTAAATCGGGTGTGGGAATTGGAAGGAAGAGGGTAGAAATGTGGAACTGGCTAGAAAGTATAACATAGGCGAGAAGGTAAGGAAGACATAGAGATAGGATTGCAGGTTTTAAGGTTCGAGGGGGCAAGCGATGGAAACAAGGGAGAAAAGGGGTCGGAAAGCGATTAAGTAAATGATATAGGGGTTTTAGTTGAAGAGGGTGGGAAAGTCGGATGAGAGAGAGAGAGAGAGAGAGAGAGAGCAAGAGCCATGTAAGAAGTTACAAGAAAGTATAGGTACATTTGCCTACGTAAACCTTCCTGGTGGGAGTTTACTGAAAGGACTTGAAAAATGCTTTCTTTCTCATAGATAAAGAACAGCCCTAAATCGTTTTATTTTCCATACTTTTAACATTTTCTCTGTAAAATACCTACATTATCGAACTCGAGGATCAAAAACCTAACAGCACTTGTAATAAATTGGATGAATCGAAATAATTTAAATGGAGTAATTTTGCGGGGCACATTTAGATCACGAAATCATTACTCAATCAACGATTCAGCATTTCGTAATTAGAAGCACTTAATGCGAGACTGTACATAATAGTTAATACATTTCCAAGTAAATCGAGATAAATAAATACTTTATGAGCACGCGTCCTGGATAGCGGTAATAAGAGTCATGTCGATAGCTATGATTGATACAAGCACCAATTTCCTCGAGAAGTGAAAGCCGATTTCGCGAATGGTCTCGTCGGCGGTCCAATGATAGGTGTGATAATGCAATTATTTACGGTCGATTAACAACACTTCCAAGAGGGCCCGTGGCCGAACAACCTATCGAAGCTGCAGATTTAAGAGGGATAGTCTGCTCGAATTTTAAGCAGATTATCGACTCGACTTGCCCGCTTTGCCCTTAACGATTGCAAAATCAGTGCACGCCCTCAAACCTGCCTTCTGCCTCTAACCCCTTCATTAACCATCAGTGAATCTCGAGGCCGGCCTTTCCTAAAAGGAATATCATTCGGATCATCGCTGTTTTATGTTTAAGACGGAGGCATATCCTGGAAGGCTGTTTGTTGCGAATTCGTGATCAAATTTAGTGAAATCGATTTTGTAAGAGACCAAGCTGAAGACTGTTGGAAGATCTTATCACAGAGAAACTTATTTGGCGTTGATAGATTGTCTGGAATTGATGAGGTCGTAGAAAAAAAATCTTCTGACGAACATCTCACGAATGAAAGTTTGTAAGGACATGTCTTCTGGTGCTGACGCTACTCAGAATAAACTTTTTCGGAGTTATCAGTAACATCATTTATGAGCAAATAAAACGCAACATTTCAAACTTCACCATCCAACTTTTAAATATTCTGTTTTAAAGCTCATTCAAGAATCAATCCGAAATTTTGAAAATCCATCAAGGTATCAAGGTTAAGCCATTTGGCTTGAATGAAGTAATAACTAATATAACAGGTAGCTAAGATGATTTTTCTTCCAGCCACTTTATCCAGCTAACAATGAATAAATAAGAAATATTTCTTATTCCAGGAACAATAAAATTTGTCAACGGTGACGCCGTGTCGATAACATATAAAAGGACGAGGACTGTAATGAACTTGATATCGGCATGGATATCGTTAGAGCGTCCTGCAATAAAGCGGAATTAATTGGGACACCACGGGGGCTGGAGCGTAGATTTATTTATTATGAGTTAGGACAGAGAGGAGCCGACGACCCCCGCCGGGTCCTCGGATTAATTTCATTTTATTTCGTTCGTCCTTGTGCGCCTTGATTCCCCGAAGGGCCGCGGGTTCGAACTTCTTTCGGCATCGTGCCGCGCGCTGTTTGATGTTGCAATAATTTTTTTTTTCAATGTTGGTACAGTAAACGCAACATGACTCGGGATGTGCAAAAGCCGCGCGACGAAAAGGGATAAAGTCTTTATTCGTCTTGTACAATTTTACAAAGCACCACAATCCACAACTCGTCCAGGTGTCTTTGAAAAAATGTTGTAACTAATGAAGTTATTTCGTGAGTGACGGCTGCAGTCGATGAGGCGAGACTAATCATCTTTAAGCCTCACGTGGCGTCCTTATCTCGTTAGTGTCGTGATTGAGAGATGTAATAAGAAACAAACTTTACAAGTTGCTACTTTGAATTTCTTTATTTTTTGTCCTGTGAGTAATTAAAAAGTGGAAGTGCATTAATTTAAAAAAAGGTATTTGCATTTCATTCTTCGAATGAAATGAAGATCTTGAGTGGGAAAAAATAATCAGGGATGCTTTTTTCTAATCCTTTCTTAAGGTTCGTGAAACAAGAGCTCAGATCGTGATGCAACGTTACACCTGTTGCCTAGATCTGTGATTTATTTGAAAAACTTCCTTTCTTCTGGGGGATACATCAACCCCACACACGTTCTCGACCCTACGCATCGTATGGATAGCATAGTGGATAATATCCGTGCCCGGGGCGACTTGCTTGTACTAAAACGTGATACACTGATATACGTGCAAGAAGACAGGTCGACAGAAATTTTGAGAAGATCCTTGTCTCAGTGTATACAAGCCGCACAAACAAGCATAACGGCTGAAAGGAGAAACTTTCTTTATTTTATAAGAATACAATACAAAACATGTGTAGACACTGTGAAGATTTATTTGGGAACATTTGTACATTTGCAAATTTATTCGTATGCACAAAATGTAAGTTTTACTTATCAAAACTAATATTCAGATGTTGTGTTTTTAAGTGTATTATCGGTAACATATAGATAAATCTCTATAAATAAAGGGTTGCTACAAAATCCCAATTTCAAAATTCCCTGACTTTCCCTGTCCTTTATAGATTTTTCAGTCAGGTATAAAAAAACTTTACAGACAGGAGATCAATAAAAATAATAATTAAAAAATTCAATCTAAAATGTTGAATTTTCAATGCAAAAACACATAAAAGACGAGTTTTCAACCAAATGAATTATTTTTAACTAAAAAAGATAAATTTTCAAGCAAAAATGGAATAAATAAATTTTAAATTAAAAAAAAAATTTTCAAGAAAAAAAAATCGAATTTCCAACAAAATAGTTGAACTTGTAACTAAATAAATAAATAAATTTGTAACTCAAGTGATGAATTTTCAACAAAGAATATTAATTTTTTACCAAATAGTTGAATTTTTAACCAAAAGGTTTTAACCCATTTTCTACCAAAAAGGCAATTTTTAAACAAAATACATGAATTTCCAATTAAAAAAAAAAATTCAACTAAAAATAGAATATTCCAATTTTGAGGTGGTAAATAAATTTTTAACCAAAAAGTACGAATTTTCAATCAAAAAGATAAATTTTTCACGAAAATATTAATTTAAATTAATCATTTTGGTCAAAAATTCATCTAGGTGAATCTTCAACCAAGAAATAAAATTTTAGCCAAATAGTTCAATTGTCGACCAAGAGAATGATATTTCAACCAACAAGATTAATTTGCTACCAAAAACGTAGAATTTTCAACAAAATACATGCATTTTCAACT
>CAKNWT010253350.1:0-10071 GCA_932066315.1 Andricus coriarius | reverse complement strand
GGCCGGATGCCTTGCGCATAATGCACGTGCGAGAGCACATCCTTGAACCGAAATTACTGACTCGGTTCTCGACACTAACGCGGTTGATCCGCATAGTGTTATGGTGTCGCCGCCCCCTGGTGAATTTTTGCAGATGAAGAGGGGGTGAAATGCATAATTTGCTATTTCTGACTTCTTTAGAGATCTCTGAAGCTCGCGCAGCAATCATTCGATAGTCTCAGGCGGAAGCCTTTCATGCGGAGCTCGTGCCTTTGACCAACGATCTCTATGACCTATTGGTGTTAACCCCAACGTGTCCGTGACAACTTTTGGAAACGCTGGTCACTGGAATATCTACAACATCTTCAGGAGCGGAACAAGTGGCGCAGTCTATCCGACAACTTCGCTGTGGGTCAGTTGATCATTATTAAGGACGAACGCTATTCACCCTCGATGTGGCCTTTGGGACGAGTTATTGAGGTGCATCCTGGCCCTGACAATATTGTAAGGGTGGATACAGTAAAAACGGCCACTAATACGCTACGTCATCACATCGCGAATCTCTGTCCTCTCTCTCTACCATCACCAAGTGCTGCGACTTCATAGCCATGCTGGGCGGATCGCTAGGCTGTATCCTTGTGTACTACTCATTGTTATAGCGTATACGTAACATTTAACCTGTAGTTTATATTTTCGTCCTACGGACGAAGGCGGGCGGGATGTTTGGCTGCTTTTTACCGTCATCTGAAATTGTGGGGAGTTTGACTTAGTTATTGTCTCTTTAGTTTATTCATTCTCGGAAAAGGGGCTGCACCTGAAATAAAACTGTAAACTCTGCGCGTAGCTCGAAGGTCAGCGCCGAGCAGGTAGAATGGAACCTTTTCCCACGACTTTATAGGTCATTAGATCAGGAATTTGTTTTCACTTTTATAATTATTATTTTTCCTCAAAGTTCAGTTCAGTTCAAGTTGACCCTTTGTGGTAGGAGGTTCCGTGTATTTGCCAGTGTGAACGAGTCTCATGCTTGGATTATCTGTGTGAGCGATTGTGCGTGTTAAATATCATAAGAACGAGTCTCATGTTTTGGATTATGTGCATCGATTCTCATATTTTGGATTATGTGCATCAATTTTAAGTGGATTACTGTATGGCGGACTGTTTGTCATCCCACTATTATCAACGAGTCTCAGGTTGGATTATTTGTGTTTACCACTGTATGAATGAGGTTATTTCTGACTTACTCTTGTGATTACTATTTGAAGTTATTTCTGACTTCCTCTTGTGATTACTATTTGAAGTTATTTCTGACTTACTCTTGTGATTACTATTTGAATTTATTTCTGACTTACTCTTGTGATTACATTTTGAATTTCGGCTTTTTCCTCCACTCACCGAGTGGAGGTTTTTTATGCCATAAAATAAACTCTTTCCTTTTGCAACTAAAATTTGGCTGTGGTTATTTGAACCCCAATACGCTCCACTAGAAATTAAGTGCCTGATCATTACATTAGCAGAATTCACAGAATTCTGAATACTCAAGACTCTTCAGAAATTCAGAATATTCTGTAAGAATTCAGGGAATTCAAGAAATTCAGAGAAGTTACATATTTCAGGACATTCAGAAATTCAGAAAATTTCAGGGATTTTCGAACATTTGTGCAATTGAAAAATTCAAAGAATTTGAGTAATTCAGAACATTCAAAGAATTCAAGAAATTCAGAATATGCAAGGATTCAAGGCAATTCAGAAAAATCAAAGATTTACGAAAATTCAACGAATTCAGAAATTTTCATTTTAGAGTATTCAAGGAATTTATGGAATTCCGATTATTCAAGAAATTCAAAATATTCAAGGAATTCAGCGTATTCTACAAAGTCAAGGAATTTAGGATATTTAAAAATAAATCAAGGATTTTAGAGAATTTAGAGATTTTCAAGTATTTCAGTGCAATTACAAACTGAAGAGAATTCAACAAATTTACAATATTGCAGGAATTAAGGGAATTGATAGAATTCCAGGGATTTCAGAGTATTGAAGGAATTCAATACATTCATGAAATTGAAGAATTTACAGAATGCAGGTAATACTGAAAATTCTAGGAATTTCAGGAATTCAGGCGATTCAGAGAAAATTTAAAGAATTTAATAAATTAAAAATATTTAAGAAATTCAGTGAAATCAAATTCATTTTCTTTGCAGAAATTATCGACAACAACATAGTAATATTCTATATTGTCATATCAGTACTTACCACAGATTCATATCCGTTGTTATAGCTCATTTTGAAAAATATTTTAACCACCAATTTCCTTTTTCACTTTTCAAACACTTCTCAAATATTCGGAAATATCACGAGCGCAGACCCTAATCTATCCCCTAGTCACTGTGAGGCTCGAACTTATCACCTTCGGAACACTTTTCAGTAAATTCCCTGCCATCATCTGATTGGCCAAAAAACCAACTTCGCAAATCCGCTACTCTGCTAATATGTATCCATGGGACTGCGCCCTTACCCGGGTGGAGCTGTGTAGATATGACGTCACATGTGTTCAACCAATAAGAATACTTTCACGAGAGTGAGAGAGAGAGAGAGAGAGAAGCGCGTGGTGGAGGTATGTATCTCACACATGCATTTTAACCTGATTTACATACGTGTGAATAGGGGAAAATATAGCGTGACGTTGCGCATGAGCACCTACAATTAGCGCTAAAAATAAATGGTTAAAATACACGAAAATTTATTAAAATAATAAAAATGCAACCTATTTTAAAAAGATTCCAGTAATTTTCCAAAGAACTGCATATTTTAACGTATTGAATGAAAGAGATTGTTATCCTTAATAGCAATGTAATACAGGTAAATAGAGAGGGCAGCGATACTGTGAAGCGAGACATTCTGTAGAAAAATTTTTCAACCCGGTGATGGTCGTGTAAGTATTTGTTAGTTATTTAGATAATTCTGAATCGATTTAAAAAATTTAAATTCAATATACACCTGCTGCAAACACTTAGGATAGTATTATTCCTGTGCAAACTCAATCAAGGATTCTGTGTCTAAATATTCATGGCAAACATTTTTTACATCTCCCACTATTTCGAAATTTTCTTCAAGATGATAGGTAGTCCTAGTAAATGCCTAATTTCTCCCCTCCCACACCATCTACCTTTAGTTCTTTGATATAGTCACCCTACACAGTCTCAAAAGCACAGTTTTTTTAGATCTACTTTAGAAGTAACTTCGCTTACTATTCTTTCTCTTTTATTAAACTTTAACTCAAAAATGTTTGCTCCAGCACTTTTTGCCAACATCATCGTGATGTGTGGTAGTACGGGGGATTCAGTCGATTGGCAATTACGGTTACATCTTAAATTAATGGTGCGTTTTCTCGATGCCGCGGGTGTGGATCGGGTTCTACGAATGGTTGGCAACGACATTACCCTCCGCGAGTTACTGATAGTTCGGAGGGCGGACATTGCTGCCGAGTCGATTCGTTTCAATAAACTTCTAGAATTTTATACTGACGGTGAGTGAAAATAATCTTGATTATATTTAATATAATAATACGAATTTATCTGTTAATAATTATTAATAATTATATATTTAATTCATTAATAATAATAATTTAATATTACTAATTTACCAATTTACTAATTTTTACTCATTTTCAACACCAGAAGAAGTAGAATCGACACCGGCTGCTGCTACAACAACAACCGAAAGTTCTGATGATCGGTCCAATCAGATCTTGGATCGAGATGGTGATGTGGCGATGATGGAAATATCAACATCACATTCACCAGTATCAGTGCCGTGTGGTGCATCAACATCATCGACTCCCGATGTCATCGTCATTGATGACGACGCGGATGTCAACGATGTTTCTTGAGCACCATCGCCACCACCTCCACCAGCAGCAGCAGCAGGCTTTACGGAAAATGCTCAAACTGTAGTGTTGAATAATAATAATAATGACGACGTAAGTACTCGGTCAATTGAAATGGTTGATCTGTGCAGTGATGACGAAGATGACAACGAGCAACACCAAATGGAAAACAACGACAGTGAAAACGAAAACGGTGATAATGTTAGTAAGAACGGTGTTAATAACAGTGCAAATGAAAATTGTATTGATAACGGTGATAACGACAGTTACAATGGAAATTATACATTGCGTATAATTGTACATTATACAAAATTACCTTTTTCATTTTAATAATGCCACCAAGGGACTCACTAAAAACCACCACCCTTTCCTTCTTGGCAGAGGTCCCCTGGAAATCGCTTTCGCATTTGTGCAGGGGGTGCCATTTTCTTGCCTGCTAGGGCTTCTTCTAATTTTCTTTTTTTTTGCCTCTTGTTCCAACCAGGATGTACGCATCGTCCTCAGTATTTGTGGCGGTACCGCACATCGGGCTCGTCAGCTTTCGACATCCTGGTTGGAGGTGATACGTTGGACTGCCTCTCTCTGCGCCTCATCTGCCTGCAGGGGCTCCTGCTGCTTCTCTTCTTCGTCGTGCCTCTCGGAACGTGAGGCATCTCATGGTCCCCGTCTTCTTGCAGGCCCTGCAAGAGACCCACCCACAAGGGCCTTTAGGGTTCCCCTGTAGGCCTTTCTTATCAGGCACACTCTGACGGCGGAGGACGAGCTCCCTCAAATTCCCCATTTCTCATATTGCTTTCTTGATAGCAGAGGACAGTTTGGTCCTGCCCTCTGCTTCGATTCGCACCTCAATGAGGACGTGGCCGCTCCTTGTCTGCTTAACACCCTTGATTTTAACACCAAGGGTGTCAGACTTGATCTTGTTTTTCAGGTCTTTGAGGACCTGCGTATAACTTTGCCCCAGAGCCGGCTTTATCAGAAGACTCCTTTTTCTGCCGTGGTTCAGAGGGAGATTTCGCCCTCTGTTGTTCCTGCTTTCTTACTGGTGTCCCTGCTCCAGCGAGGCGGGTCTTCAGCTTTTGAGCCGATGGCCTTTGGGGTACCATATCCTGGGGATTCAGAGTAGGCTCTCTTGTCGAGAGTGGGGTCTGCTTTCGTCTGAGTTCCCTTTGAAGCCGTATGCTTCCCGCCTCTCTTCTTGGCTTCTTGTACCTTCTTGGCGAAAGCTCACCAGTCCGGTATTCAAAGCTGTTGAACCATCCGTCTATCGAGCCTGAATGTCTCCTCATTTCCTGTATGACTTCAAACGCATCATCGAACCCCGTTGTTATTTCTTTGTACATACTTCGTTTTCTACCACAATAGTCCTCCATCTTTTTCAGGATGTTTTTTATCTTCAGCATCAGACTGCGGCCTCTCTCTATCGACTTCTTTAGGCCCACCTTGTGGCCTCTCACCTCACTTTGGAGGCTAGTATCCTGCTCCTCCGTCACGTCTAGGTCTTCTACAAACGCCTCCTCACACAAGCTCTTCTCCGGAATATAGGACAGCTCCCAGTCCTCCATAGACCTACTTATATCACTCTCTACCTTCTCGGTACGACTACTTTCTAGGTTAAATTTTTGTCTCAGCTTCATGTTGTTCCCACGAGTAGCTAGGGAAAGATCGGTCAGCCCCCGCAGAGCCCCGCATGCGGGGGTAAGGTCTCAATAATCTAGGAGGCGACCACACCCTGGTGCCATTCAGCCTTCAGCACGGTTGTTAACTCCTTGGCTTGGGAGTTATTTCTTCGGGACCACCCCTGGACCATTGTCCGCGATTGCTTATTGAGTTGTGTAACCGTATTCAGCAGAAACCCTCGGTACAGGCCCCCCTAGCCGCAACCCGGGGACGCGCGCGGTAGCCTGGTCAAAGGCGTGATGGCGGGGATGATAGTGACGACGATGGCAATGAAAGTGAACACGTGATTTACGACGTCGATGACTTAGACGAAAGCCTCTATGAAAAGGTGGTGACGGTTGAAGTGAGGCCCGGCGGAACGCAGGTTATCTGTCTTTCTGGCTCCTCAATAAGCGTGAATATAAAGGAATTAGAGTAAGCGAGACACTGGCATGTGGAAAACAAATGACGATTTTCCACATGCGAGTGTCTCGCTTACTCTAATTCCTTTACATTCATGCTTCTTGAGGAGTGAGAAAGGCAGATAACCTACGTTCCACCGGCCCTAATTGAAGATGATGATGACGAGGAAATGACAGAGCTATCAAGAAGAAATCTTGAGGAATTGAAACGAGAAAATAGTAAGTCGTTAAAAAATTGGTAAAATTTAAATACGTCTCACTAAAAAAATTGGCATTATTTTAATGACGGACGCGTATCAAATTATGTAAATTTGGGAGAAATAGTTGTTGCTTTACATTTTCCCACCTTTTTCTTACTTTTCACTTAAAATTGAGAGAGCAGTTGAGAACTTCTTACTTAAATTTTGCTGCAATGTGAAAAAAAGATAAAAAGACATCTTATAACAATAATAATGTTAACATTATATTTAATAAATAATTCATGAATATTCCAATAATTATTCAATGATAATAATTTATAATTATTTCAAATCAAGGTCACTTCAAGGTCAAACTTACAAAATTGATCGCTAACGAATTAAATCACGGAACCTATAAGTTTTCGGGGTCGCTAAATTCAAATCCGGTGTCCGTTTGGTCCAATCAGATCATAGCCAACGTCAATTGAAGGTCAAACCTACAAAATTAATCGCTAACCAAATAAACCAGGGTGCTAATAGGTTTTCGGGGTCTCTGAATTCGAATCCGTCAATTTTTGGTCCCATCAGGTCAGGGTCAGGGTCAGTTCAAGGTTAAACTTACAAAATTCATCGTTAACCAATAAGGTCAGGCTACCTATAGGTTTTCGGGGTCACTGAATTCAAATCCGTCGTCCGTTTGGGTTGACCTTGAATTGACCTTGACGCTGACCTGATGAGACTAAAGGGACAACGGATTCGAATTCAGCGACCCCGAAAACCTATGGGTACCCTGACTTCAGTGGTTAGCGATGAATTTTGTAAGTTTGACCTTGAATTGAGCTTGAGCCTGACCTGATGGGACCAATCGGACAACGGAATCGAATTCAGCGACCATGAAAACCCATAAGTATCCTGACTTATTTGGTTAGCGATAAATTTGGTGGAATTGACCTAGAATTGTCCTTGACCCTGACCGGATGGGACCTAACAGATAACGGATTCAAGTTCAGCGACCCCAAAAACCTATCGGTACCCTGACTTATTTGGTAAGCGAATTATTTTGTAGGTTTGACCTTCGATTGACCTTGACCTCGACCTGATGGAAACAAACGGATAACGGATTTGAATTCAGCGACCCCGAAAACCTATAGATGTCCTAATTTAATTGGATAGCGCTGAATTTTGAAAGCTTAAACTTGAACTGACCTTGATAGCGTATTCGAATTCAGCGACCCCAAAAACCTAGAGATTACCTGACTTATTTGGTTAGCGATGAATTTAGTAGGTTTGACCTTGAATTGACCTTGACCCTGACCTGATGGGACCAAACGGACAACGGATTCGAGTTCAGCGACCCCGAAAATCTATAGGTACCCTGACTCAATTGTTTAACGATGAATTTGGTAAGTTTGACCTTGAACTGACCTTGAACCTGACCTAGTGTGACCAAACGGACAACGGATTCGAATTCAGCGACCCCGAAAATATAAGACTCACCTAGTCTGGTCCGTGTTGCAAGGGTTCAGATTTTGTAGTCCTGAGTAATTAATCATTATTTAAATAATTAATCAATAATAATTCATACTTAATAATAAATAATAATAATTATTCCTATAATATAATATATACCAGGACAGCCCCATGCATACTATTCAAAAAAATAAAAAAATTAAATCCAACTAACCAAAAATGCCTTCGACACATTGGGCTGTAACCATCTTAAGCTTGAGACATTAATTTTCCTATAACCATTCATTAATAATTAATAAGTGATTGATAATTAAGGATAAATTATTAATAATTAATAATTAGTATTAATTAATGATTAGGGATCAATCATTAATAATTAAAAATGAATAATTAATCATTGATAATTAATACTTTATACATAATAATTAATAATTATTAATTATTAGTGATTAATTAATAATTAATAACTAAGAATTAATAATAATCAATAATCAATAACACAGCCACACAAAAAAATCTTTTTTCGGATCTGGAGGTCAGACCGTGTTGACTATATGTTTTTGTTTCGCTGATTTCTAATCCGAGGACCAAAAAACCCCAGCACGTCAGGATTCTGACATAACCTCATGAAACTTCCGAAAACATTTTTTGTATAAGTCCAGGGGTCAGACCGTGTTTAATATATGTTTTTGGGGTCGCTGAATCCGTATCCGAGGTCCAAAAACCCCCAGCACTTTAAGGTCCCGGAAGCTGGAATTGCAACATTGTCATATCGATATGGGCACTATGCCATAATTTAGTGCTAATTTATGCTGCAGAAAAAAAAATTGTGCCCGGTAATTTTGGTCAAAAACATGTAGTAATGCCAGCTTTAGCTGAAGCCACAAATCCCGTATTAGGCCAGGCGGCAGAGCAAAAAAATGGTCATTTTTCACATTAATTCCGACTAAAGAAATTAGGGGTTTAAAATGTTCTTTGGGTCAATATAAGGAACCGTTTTCGTTATCCCCCTCCCTCAACCTCTGCGTATTTTTTGGCAGTGGCGTAAACTTTCGAAAAACAGTTTCTTATCTATAACTCGTTTGTTTATGGTCTTTTTTTTAAATCCGGGTCCACAAAAATTGAAGGAAATAAAATTCTCCACAAAAAAGGTTTTATTGATTTTTTTCATACGACCCATATTTTTCGAATTATAGCCGGGCAAAGTCCAAAAATTTGTAAAAGATGTTGAAAACTTGGACTTATACTAGTTCTGAAATGACGTGGGATAAATTTATGCACTAGTTGTCGGTAATATCAATGTTAATAAATAAATAATACATTACGAACTTATTTTTTATTTTTATAAATAACTTTATCAATGAAATAAATGTTTTATTATATACGGGTTTCACAATTGCGAGTCCATGTAAGTATTTGAGACCACTAACTCGAAAAATGTAGAGAATAGCTTAGTCCCTTAGTCGTTGGAATGTTGAGAAACATCTACATACATTTATGGGTGATTTTGAACCAATCTATTTAGATTATTACATTTTCCAAATAGCAAAAGAAACAATCGAAAGTTTAATGTATTTCTAACATTGCTAATATTTAGTGAATTCTTCTTTCAAAAATTTTTAATAAAAAGATATTTTTTTCAACAAATTGAGCTAAATTATTTAGACTCAAGTAAAAGAATTCTGAAAATAATTATAAGCAAACCCTGCAGATTGGAAGGAATCATGAACTTTGTGACTGAAATCTATTTTATCATGAATAATTTTATGCAAAATGAGCATGAAAAAAATTCAAAATTAAAAAAACAAAATTCCAAACTATCTCACTTTTCGGCTTATTAAAGATAAAAATAACAAAATGAAAAAAGAGGGAGAAAAAGAGGAGAAGTCAACCAAAACCAACCTCTCAGTTTTTCCTTTCTCCATCCTTTTTATACTACCAGGAACCAACATGTTTCGGTTAGACCCCCTCATCAGGGATTATTTATAGGAAAACTACAAAGTCTTATTAAAAATTCGTATTCTAGTTAAATAATTAAGACATAATACCTGCAATTAAAAAGACGCATATACATACCCAAATTTACAGAAACATACATACCCATACATAAAAATACACATGTACACTTCCCCCTTTAAGGGTTACTATATCGATCTTAAGTTTAAAATCTGCATACATTTTTCTTGTTACAGCCACGCGCTTATCATTTCAGTCAACACTTGCTGAAAGTGGTGAGCCCTGTTCTACGCCAATGGTATTCGTCGTTTTTGTTTTGAATTACATTGATCCTAATTCAATTTTTTGGTACACCTGTGACATTCTGAATTTTTGCATTCCAACGACCAAGCTATTCTCTAAATTTTTCGACTAAGTGGTCTCAAATACTTACATACATAGGCTCGCAATTGTGAAAACCGTATATAATGAAAACATTTATTCCATTAATAAAACTATTTATAAACAATAAAAAATAAGTTGTTAA
>CAKNWT010253340.1:0-13755 GCA_932066315.1 Andricus coriarius | reverse complement strand
GTAGGTTCAAATTTAGACCCTACTTTAACGCTAACCGTGGAAAAACGGCCGATTTCGGACATTTTTAGCATCAAAGTAGGGTCTAAATTGAATTGAAATCGCTGCTTATTTTTAACCTACTTTGCTGCTTTAGCACCTACTAAGAAGGGAGTTATAGCTTCAAAGTAGGGCCTAAATTTCGACTCGGGTTACCTCCGATTACTTTGAAACTCCGTATACCTATGTATTTTGGCGCGCTAATGACGAATATGATATTGAAAATACCCGCAAATTTTATTTTCAAGGTCAAACCTCAAAAAACTATAAAAATGTCATGTTTTTCCGTTTATTTCAGTAAATAATAAAAATTTACAAAACAGATTTTAACTTTCGGTACGAAGTGTGGAATTGCTTAGGTCACACACGACACCCATTCCAACGTCTCATGGGGGCGGAAAGGCACCCCTATGACTGGTCACATAAATAACTTAGGTCACAAACGACCCCCTTTCCAACGTGTCGTGGGGGCGGGAAGGCACCCCTGTGACTGCCCACAGAAATAACTTAAGTCACACACGATCCCCTTTCCAACGTGTCATGGGGGGCGAGAAAGAATCCCTGTGACTGGTCATAAAAATAACTTAGGTCACATACGACCCCCTTTCTAACGTGTCATGGGGGGGCGGGAAGGCACCCCTATGACTGGCTACAGAAATAACTTAGGTCACACACGACACCCATTCCAAAGTCTCATGGAGGCGGAAAGGCACCCCTATGACTGCCCACAGAAATACTTAAAGTCACACACGATCCCCTTTCCAATGTGTCATGGGGGGCGAGAAGGCATCCCTGTGACTGGTCATAAAAATAACTTAGGTCACACACGACCCCCTTTCTAACGTGTCATGGAGGGCGGGAAGGCACCCCTATGATTGGCCACATAAATAACTCAGGTAACGCACGACCCCCATTACAGCGTCTTCTGGGTGCGGGAAGGCACCCTGTGAGTGGTCACAGAAATAACTTAGGTCACGCACGACCCCCTTTCCAATGTGTCATGGGGGCGGGAAGGCACCCCTATGACTGATCACAGAAATAACGTAGGACGTATACCATCCCCATTTCTGTAATTTTTATATTTGATGCCCACCCAGCCTTCCATGAATTTTTCATACAATTTAAGTCGCACCACTAAACATTTTGCAGTATTTCTGATCGTCTATTTTCTCGAAAACTATCAGTCGTAGGATAAAAATATATCAAATATAAAATATGTATTTTTAAAAGATCTATAACTTCTGTTTAAAACATTTTTTGCACATTTTTATTATTGACTGAAATAAACGAAAAAACATTAAATTTTTATAGTTTTTTGGGGTTTTGACCTTGAAAATCAAATTTTCGGGTATGTTCAATATCATATTCGTGATCAGCGCGTCAAAATACATAGGTATACGGAGTTTCAAATTAATCGAAGGTAAGTGAGAATATTTGATATATTTTACTCATTGCTTATAATTTATTAGTAAATAGGGTAAAGAACGATTTGTCGAGGAAATAGTCAACTTCAAACTTTTTTTGTCCTCTTTCTCATAAACAAAAGCTCCTACAACTTTGAAACTTGTTTTTCTGAACATAAAATGTGTCAAATTTTAATTTATGTACGTATTTCCATACAGAAAATAAAAACTTAAGATAGAAATGGCGATAAAAAGACCCATTTGCCGAGGGTTTGGCGCAAATTGGCAACTTAACCAAAAAATTATATTAAAGGAGAAATTTACTAAATAATAAAATAAAATAATAGTATAAAATTTTATTACTGACACATTAAAACTAAAAATAAATGAGAAATATTAAATACGGTGTTGAAAATTATTCAAAAAAGGCTAAGATTATTAATGATTTAATTTACATGCTCTCAAAAAGTCCCCAAAATAATAAATATTTGAAATATTATAATTTTTGGATATACTATATAATCATGATGTATAATTTTCATAAAACCTAATCAATTTAAAACGTGCTCTCGCAATCCATAATCGACAATTGGTTTATAAATTTTTATAAACGAAAATGTCGATGTCACCATTTCACGAGTCGAGTCCTCGAGAAATAGAGCTTGGAAAAAGGTTGTCCCCAATTATCCGATGTTTTATGTAAATGAATCCTAAATGGACTTTGCTCAAATAATCTACTTATTTATAAAAAAGTTTGATTCTTTGCGATTATTAAAGTAACATTTAAATACTGAGAACCAGTCAATATGTACATGAATTTGTGGTTTAAAATTGTCGATTTAATCAACCTATTATATTAGGAAACTGGCGACTTTTCGTCAATTTCTTGAGGGACTCTATGATATATATTAAATTTGCAATGAATTTCTCTTCCAAAAATATATACTTTTTTAGAGTTTAGAGTACCTATATTATTTTAATATTTATTTTGTTTTAATTTTTCTTATAATCCATTATTTATCGAAAAGAATATCTTTTGATCCGGGACATAAGTATAATGTCACGAGATAGAACATAGATGGAAGTGTGATTTTCAATCGAAACCCTAAAATCGATACTTCTACCCATTGTTCACAAAAACGCGAATAGCTCGTAAAATACGACCGACAAAGTCGGTCTTTCCCTTGCGGAATGTCACATTATTAACAGCAAATAGGCTACTAAAAATCAAACTTGTAGATTAGGTTAACAGAAAGAGCTGTACAATAACATATCATTTTATTTAAGAAAATAACTTTGAGAAAGTTAAGTGGGCTTGCGTTGAGTCGGCATTGATTATGCTAAAGCCAATTTCTAGAAATCGTTTATTACTCCGTCAGGTGCATCATTTTCGGACATTTCCACATTTCCCAGTGATATTTGCACTGAAAAACTGATCGAGGAAGGAGATACGATGATCAAAAACAAAATATAAGCGAGATACTCGGGCAAGTGAACACTTCATGATCAAACGAACGAGCTTGGGCGAGACAAATGACTTTCTCATATAGTCTTCCTCCACTATCAGAGTCCTGAAATAATACTGATAAGTTCCCTCTTGTTTTTTCACACCGTGTGGCGCGACTCGCATTTTTCCAAAAACAAATTTTTCCCTATGTTTTAATATATTGAAAAATGCATGACTTCGGTAATACGTGTTAACAGAGGACATTTTTTTCTGACAATAAAAAATATTGGGTGGATCGAAGCGTTGCATAATGGAAAAAAAATTGACATCTACGTAGGAAGATGTAAATGTAATTGTAATATCCAATGCAGGAGTTATGTTGTTGTACTTTTGGGAAGTTTCTCTTTAGTTTCATAATCTAAATAATAAATTAATCTTGGCCAAATTCACGGAGAGCCACTATGCACGTAGTAGTTAGATTTAGTATAGGGTCCTTTAACACCTTAGGATTTAGTGCGGAGGTACGAATATGAAAAATAATAGGAAATAATAAGAAAATATTCCGTGCGAAGCACACTCTCATTACAGCACCGTTGCTCGTATAAGTAATATAATCATGTACTATTTTGAAGTTATTGTGATTGAAAGTTAATCTATTGTGTTTAAAAATTCATTGATCTAAGGTATTTGTATAAAAAAACTAAAGTTTTAGTTGTCGTATCAGATGTCAGCAGTGAAGTAGTGAAGTGACTAATGTCTCATATTTAATACACTTTAATTTTACCAAGTTTCATTAAAATCGTAAGACCACTTACACATTCTGATATTTCTGACGTATAATGGCCACAATAATAATTAATTAATCGAAGATTATTATAATACTAGATGGCTACAGGCAGTTATATAGTGAGTGCAGAATTAGGTAATGAAATTTATAGATCGTATATTAATGGGAGGGAGTAAGTAAGGAGCGAGAGTAAAGTTCAAATAAGAGATGAAAAGATTAATGTTAAATTCTCTTTTAACGGGGTGCATAACCAAAAGGCTAGCATCAATAACACTTTTAATGTTTTCATTATCTCATATATCTCTTCAATTTTGTCGTGAGCTTTCCGTATTTTGTATGAAGATGAATTAAACCGAATTCATTTCAAATCGGGCAGGCTGTGCATGCTGATATCACCGAATCGTTTCCTAACAAACTATATTATTTTTCAAAGGATTCTAAATGAAACGCATGACACAACCATTTAATTAAAAACAAATTTTTTTTTTCTTGACATAATTCGACCTCAGAAGTCGAAAAATTAGGTTTTTAAAACATTTCCGTGTGTATGTATATGTCAACAATACTCTTCTTATAATTACTCGAAAACAAGTATAGAGCTAGGGTCATTTTTTTCTCTAATATTAGCCAAAAACAAAAAGAAAACTCACTGTCATAGCTGCCTGTAAAAAATATTTTTATCTCGACTGAAACTCCTGCCAGTCTAGCACGGGTAACCATACAGCAAAGATTAAACAACCAAAATAACGTCATCGCTGTCTTTATCTTCATACGAGTAGAAGACAGAGGCAGAGATACATTTCTGAAGTGTCCCAGGTAATATTTTTTTACTTTTTTTTTTAATATATATTTAGCAAAAGTAATGTCAAAACTAACGCCTGAATCTCAGGTATGAGTTGATAAATTATAACTATTGCCCCTTTAATTATTATTAGCTAACAGTTTTTTATCTAATTTAAACTGGTTTGACCTACTGTGTATTAAAGTACATTTCTGAGAAAAAATGACTATGAAAAATCTTGCTTCAAAATCTTCTTTAAATTCTTTGAGAATTTCGAGATACCGATTCGCAATTCCAGTACACATGTTGATATGAAGACATGAAAGACATGTTGACAAGTATTAAGGATGTCAACAATTAAGGATGTCCTAGAGACGTCTCCGGGACATCCCTAAGACGTATTTTTGAACATGTCTTTTGGACATCCTAGGGATGCTCTTAAGACGCCTAATGTCAGCCCAAAAGATGTCCCGAGGACGTCCTATGTCTTCAAGACGTCTTTAAGATATCTTTAGGACATTAGTCGTCTTAGAGACGTTGTTTGGACTGACATTGGACGCCCTAAGAACGTCCCAAGGACGTTCTTGGGATGTTTATATTTTTGTGCCCACTGGGTAGACATGAAAGTTTTTGAATAACTCATCGATGAATGTTCTGCGTTGAATTAATGCTTATCCATCTATCGATCTTCTTTTTGAATTGGTTAATCTGCTAAATTTGTAATGTTGTGTCTAAAATTCTTATTCCTTTCAGAATGTCCGCAAAAAACGCCAACCCATCCCTAAGACGTCTTTTGGAATATGTCTTTTGGACATCCTAGGGATGCTCTTAAGACGTCTAATGTCAGTACGGAAGATGTCCCGTGAACTTCCTATGTCTTTTAAATGTCTTTAGGATATCTTTAAGACATTAGACGTCTTAGAGACGTTGTTTGGACTGAAATTGGACGTCCTAGAAACATCCCAAGGACGTTCTTGGGATGTTCATGGTTTTGTGCCCACTGAGAAGTCTAAGAAGAAGTCTGGAAGAAGTTTCAAAAATCTGTAGATGACTTCACCAGCACTTAACCACCTTACTTCATTGAGCAACAAATCTGCAAATTCGGCTGAAGCATTCTCGAGCATAATTTTGAAGAGCCTATTTTGTAGTGCGCGCGTACGAATGGAATTATTTTTTTCATGACTTTAAAGACGGTCTTTATATTTAAAGTTTTCCGCATAATACCTCTTGGTGTATTATTTAATCGAATGATGAAAAATGCGGCAAATCTGCATCATACAAGCATTGTTCAATGAACTCTGTTATTCTTCCCGTCAATGACAAAGCACCATCCGTCGTGGTGGTAACAAATTCTCGTCCATTATATTCATCTGGAAACCACCTATTGGCTGCTTCAATTATCATAGGGATATAATAATAGGGATTATTAGTTACAATATCTCGAACTTGTTTCATCGTATTGGGTTTGGAGTATCCCTCTTTCAATTCAAGTAATTTTTCAGCGCACAGTGCACTTCCGAACAGATGCGAGCCTTCAATTTCAGTGTAGAAGATTACGAAACGTCTCTTATAATTTTTCTCTTTTGATTCAACAATACATTTTTTACAAAACAGACAGTAGCACGTGCAGGAAGCATATCCTCTTCCCAATCATTAAAAGTAAAATAATTTTAAATTCGTTTCTCATCCTCCTTCATTCAAATTCAGTTCAACTTTTAGCACTGGCCGTAGTCACGTAGTGTAGTTGTCGAAATAGAACTGAACTTCGGAAACGACACTGGCAGAATGAATTCTCTCGACAAATTATTTACTGCAGTACCTTCAAAGATTGACGTTCTTTATCTCAGCATCTTGGGTCACAAGAAATTCCAAGACTCAGCTTTACAGAGCTTGAGAGCTGAATCTAAAGATGAAGTTTATCAGAAAATTGACGAAAGGTGCAGAAAAGAAAAATTAATGGAGGAGCGCCAATAAGCGGATTATGGGTACCCCGTTTTACCCCGGTTATCATATTCTTTGTAATAATCTGAAAACGCAAATCCATTACTTATGGAATATTTTACAGGTACGCTTTTAGAATTAAAGTAGAAAAATCTAAACGTTGCTAACTCCACTTTTTTATGAAACTCACTTTTCTTCAAAAATCATATTATGTAGCTCTTTTACGCCTATTTTAGTAAAAAATTGAGGTTTTGAGATTTTTTACCCTGAAATTTAGTATTTAAATATATTCAAATATTTTAAAATTTCAAACAATTAAAACTAAATGAATTCATTGTACTAAAATATTCAATTTTGTTAACAATTCAACGGTCATTATAGGATTTTAAAAAGTATTCAACAATTAAATTCAAAATTAAAAAATGTTTTACTCATGCTACAAATGTTCCTTTTTCTGCTAGACAGTATTATATATTTTTTTATTGCCATTTGTATTAGATTATTACATGCACATGTAGCGCCATCCATTTTTCCTATCGTGGTTATTAAAATGATCCATCACCTACAAATAAATAAGTTACTTAATCGCTTGTAAATTATTCGTCTAGAAAGGTTTTTTGCTTCTCCTGTAAAATATGGTTCATTGGATTTAGGACCGTTTAGCTTTCCCCGCTTCAATTAATTAGATTATGTCAAAACGCATAAAACTTCATTTTTGCATCAGACTCATAGTTTACGTAAAAAAAAACCAAACACGTTTTACAACAAAGTTTATCAATAAATTATTATTAATGAAATAAATCTTTAAAGATCAACAGGAATTGAAGATATGAACCGATTTTTTGCTACTTTTTTTTAAATTCTCGCAATATTATAACGAAGCTAATGCAATCTATTAAAATTCTATTGATTAATATTTTGCCAATTTTTTATTTTTTTCAACCTTATCTATTCCTCTAACAGCCAACAGTGATTTTCAGAGTCCCCTGGGGTTATGGTATTATGAAAAAATTAGCAACGGATGACTAGGGAAAAGTCGAAGGATAAGTTCGAGGAAAATTTATTGGGGGCTGTTTGAACTATTCTACGTTACTAACACTGTCAGTCTTGTCAGTCAAAGACTGACTTCTGATGATCCCTGGCCTGTGAGAAAGCCACGGGACGTGTCTTCAGATCGTGCATAGAGTGTCCCTGTACCAAGGGTTTCTGCTGAATATGGTCGCAATACTTAATAAACTGAATGGCACATGGGTGAGGTGTCTTGCAACTGTAACTCTGGGATACCGGGTGACCTCCTACAGTATGCAGTCTTATCCAGGGCATCCGAGAGGGGAAAGAGCGGGCAGGTGTGAATAAAAACCCGGGACCCTACAGAGGTCCAGAAATTTGAAATTTTTTATTTTCGTACTTCAGCAATTTAAATATTTTAGTTGAACCTAAAGAGTTTTTCTTTTACTTTTAGTTCTAAATTATTTCAAGATCCACCAAAAATTAATTGCATTAATTTGATTAAGAATTTTCGGTTTTCTTACATCTCGCCAGAACATAGTCACGTTTCCTTCGCAAAATTTTTATGTTTCTACTTCCTATGGTAAACGTAAGTATCGTCTTGTAAACATACAAGAATATCAAACGACACCAAGGATCGTTCCTAGCATAAACAATTAAGCGACAATAGACTTTTATAAACATGCAAGCGATAGCAGATATATGTTATGAATTCTTTAGCCAGTTTAGTCGTACGAGATCGGCGATTCAACATTTAGTTTTCAGTTTGCGTTCTTCATGAAAAGTCTGTTGGGAAGTTATATAGTGAATAAAAATTGTTTTTCGTGTGTGCGTGTGATCGTCCATAAAATACGCAGTGTTCTGCTAAAAATGAGCTGCAAAAATAAATCGAGGGCACAGAAGAAAAAGGAAAAAGAAGGCCCCGAAAAGAAGGCATCGAAAGGAGATCTTTCTTCAAAGAAATTTTGAAAGTTTTCTAGTTCTGAAGCTGAAGCTTTATCAGAGCTTTCTTCAAAATCAAATCCTTCGGTATCTCATGAGGACACTGTCCACTCTATCGATGTTAACGTTGAGGGTCTAAATCTCTTAAAAACAGCTTCCAGGGATAATGCCACTGACAATTTAACTGCACGTTCTTCATCTCATGAAGACACTTCTCACGCTATCGACGATAACGTTGACAGTATTAATCTCTTAGAAACAGCTTTCAAGGATAATCCCAGTAATAATTTAACTGCACCTTCTTCTCGACTCTCGCCTTTATTACCCCCCATTTTTTAATCATATTTTGATGAAGGATAACCCACTCTCAATATTGACATTGACATCAAAAAGTCGCCTGAAAGTTTTCCTCTGTGTTTTCCAAAAGATTGTATAGGTGGTGAGCTACCGACCTGTATTTTTAGGCAGAAGCTAGGGAATGGTGAGATTGTGCTCACAGGCTGGTTGGTGTAGAGCAGAGCGAAGGGAGCCCTTTACTGTTCACCGAGCAGAATTTGCAGCGAATTTCTGCAAGTTCAACAATCAGATTTGGCATCACCTGAAGACTATTGTACTGCATGAAAGTGGAAGATGTTGCACGTCAAAATCCCTGAACATGATAGTAGTGTATCGCACAAAAAAGGTTATATCAGTGGAAAGCAGAACAAAGAAAATTAAAAACAGAAACTTCGTCAAGTGAATTGTTGTTTAAGAAAACACGAGCGAGAAGTGTGGAAAGAAATCCTGATGCTACTTCTTGATGTAACCTTCTTTCTTGCTGAAAGAGGTTTGGCTTTCCGCGGGGACAGTAACAGAATTAGAGACCCTTCCAACGGTAGCTTCCTTGGAATCCATGAACTTTTAACAAAATATGACACGTTTCTTAAGGAACGCCTACGAAAACTTTGCCACTCTCAAGAAACCGGGCAAATATTACAGTTGCATTACTTATCAGCAGATATTCAGAATGACTTTATGGTTGTCTGTCAAATGAAGTAATAAATTGTATTTTTCAAGAACGCGAGAAAGCAAAGTATTATTCACTGATTGTGGATGCTACTACAGATTCCGCTAATTGTCGAAGGTAAGGTTATGACAACGTCAGCAATCTGAAAGATGCCCAGAGAGGAGTTCAGGCGAGAATACTGACTGCCAACAGTTTAGCTGTCTATTCTGCCTGCGCTTGTCACTCTCTCAACCTTAGCGGAGTATAAGCAGCTGAAAGTTGTCTTGTTGCCCTCACATGTTTTGGTGTCGTAGCAAAATTGTATACAATATTTAGTTTCAGTTCACAGAGATAGGAAATACTTAAGGAGAAAATAGACTGCTCTTTGCATTCAACCTCTCGAACTCGCTGGTCGGTCAGGATGGATACATGAAACCCCTTGCTTCTCATCTTCCAGGATGGCAGACGAACTTGATAAGGTGTCATTATTGAATCTAATAGCAGAATATCGTGGTGATATCAATGGACTCAAATAGTATATTGCGATTCAAGTGAGAGACCTCCTACGAGACACGCGCGATACTTTTTGCAACAAAATCAAGAAAAGCCAGTATGGTCTGTCTAAGGGGGCGCTAGAGGAAGGATGAGGGGTGCAGCGAAGCCCTGGTTGGTTACGAAAAAACTTAAGAAGAATAACTTAACAACTTGAATCAAGAAAAATATTTAAAAATTTACAATAATGGTACATTTTGACGTAATGGCTTTCTCCCGATTTCCAACTGGAAATCTAGTGCAGCGATTTGTGCCCCTTCTCGAATTTCAAGAGATTTGCACTGAAACTCTTCATTTTCTTCCAAACTCCAACATTATCTTAATTTTCCACTGTTTTGCACTAAAAGCGTAACAGCGATGTGGTTATAAGCAGTTATTCTTCTTATTCTGCTCCTCCAGTCGCTAGGTAGTGCCAGCTGCTTTAGACAAAGTTCCACGAAAATTTAAATTGGACTAATGAAAAATGACTTTTTTAATACAAATTCATAATACAAGCTTATATTTTATTCATAATAAAAGTTTATAGTTTATTCATAATACAAGTTTATAGTTTATTCATAAAACAAGTTAAAAGTTCAAGTTGTGCAGTTTGAAAAGAAGAAATTAATATTTTTATGTATAACAGAAGCATTTTTTCATTTAATTCAATTCAAATTTCCACGGAACTTTGACTAGAGCAGGTGGTGCTACTTAGGGGCAGCTATCACTAGGTGGCTGGTCTTAGGACGCACTGTATTCTTCCTGAAGAAAGGCGGCTTGTCCAATACAAGGAACTACAGGCCAATACCTTCTTTGAACAGGCTGTATAAAATCGTGTAGCACGCTGCCGAAAGAACCCTCTAATTAACACGTGCGTCTGCAAAGATGCAGCAGCCCATCAGCGCGTCCTGTCAATGGCCTGGATTGACTACCGGAAAGCTTTGGCTTCAACCTCTCATAGACTTATCATCTGCCTGTCGGAAAGCTTGAACGTTCATCCACGCATAGTGCGATGCATAGAGAGATTGATGCCTCTTTGTAAAGCTATATTTACTATCTCATCTGGAAATTATCGTGTGACAACGAACAACGTCACCTACCAGAGGGGCGTCATTCAGGGAGATACCATGAGCCCTCTGCTCTTTTGCATCACACTTCTGCTTATATCTCTCGCACTACGCAATTCTCCTGGATACCTCTGCGGCGACACTAATTATCGCGAGCATAAGGTCACTCATATATTTTATATGAATGACCTGAAGATCTATGCTTCTAGTAAAATCCAACATCAAAGTGCTTTAAATATATTAATTTGTCCGTTCCGCGATTATACATCCCACGCCAGTACATCTTACAGCGTTGCAAATGGAATAAGAGCTTCTCTTCTAAAATTGGTCAGGAAACACGAGATGATTGACAAAGAAGCGTTCCTTTACAAAGCCGCGGAGCAGGCGGCCGAGACCCTTGGCCTGAATTTTAACATCAGAAGCAAGCAGCTCCTTGACAAGAAAATGCACGGAAACTTCTTCAGAAATGTAGAAGATCAGCCCTTGTCGAAGGAGCTAACGTTTGCTTTCCTCAGATCATCAGGACTTAATTCAGGTTCACAGGGTTTCATTTTTGCGTGCCAGGACTCTGTCATTTCCACCTTAGTATATCGTAACTGCATTTTACGTCAAAAAGATCCCAGCGATCTGTGCAGAGCGTGTTATGCACACACAATGTACAGATACAATGTGGCCCCAAGAGTACTTTACTACCATCTTTATCACTCTTACGGTGTTGGCCGCGACACTGCCGTGCCGAAAGCTCCGAGGGAGATAGATTCAATTGCCCAAAACCGCAGCCAGGGATATTACGTCTTGAACGTAAACATGAGGATGAAGATGCCATCGTAAAAAGAAATGCTGCCTAAAATACAGTTTTCAGTATAATATAATACAGCGTTTTATATTTTTCTATTATGTATCCCTGAGTCTATGACTGCATTATTTTATTTTTTTATTTATTGAGAAAAAAGGTCACAGGGCTATAAAGCACCTTTAGGAGCTGAACGGAGTATATACATAATACAATATACAAATATGTAGAAATATATAAATATATAGATGTAGAATCCAGAGTGTAGTGTAAATAATTTAGAACCCTGGTTTAATATTAAAAATGTACATTTAACGACATTATCCGATTATAAAAATGTAAGTAAGTTCATGTAAGTATATGCTGTAAAAAGTTACTCAAATCTTATATTAAGATGGCACTGTTGGTAAACTTATCTTAAGATATAAGTAGACAAAAGAAAAAAGAATAAAATTATCACACCTCTTGAAAGAAGAACATAAAGGAATGAAAAAAAGTAGTAATGGAACTGAATATAATAGAGAGAGAAAACAAGATACAGGCTAAGTCCATAGAGTTATATCAAATAAAGGTATACCCATAGATTTTAGAAATTCAGAGAACATATTTTTATATGCAAGTATTGTAGGCGCATTACGAATACTATTCGGCAGTTTATTTCAGAGCCGCCTCCCTCTAATTACAAAAGATTTTTGCATTAAACAAGTTCTCTGAGCAGGTATTGCCAGGGTACGACCTCTATCGCGTAGCGCAGGCCGACCTGGATGATTCATATTATCCCGCAAAAACAATTCCAATAAATATACAGGCTTTTCATTTTTAAAGATCATGTACAGCAAATTACCCATAAAATATTGTCTTCTCTTGGCAACTGTCATAAAACCAGCTCTTTCCCTATACTCAGAAATATGATCGAATTTGGACAAGTTATAGATAAAACGAATGCAGGCATTGAGAGCACGTTCAAGTTTGCAATTAAGGTCATCAGAGATTCCATCATATACAACATACCCATAATCAAAATGAGGGAGAATCAAGGCTTTTACCAGGTGGATTCGTGTAGCTGTAGGCAAAGAGTCTCTACTCCGACTTAGTTGATGTAAAGTTCTGAAGGTTTTGTGTGATATTAGTTCATCATGCTCTTTCCAAGAAAGAGTCCTCTTAAATATCAAACCAAGATCATTGACAGAATCAGAAAAATCAATAACAAGACCATTCAAGTACAAAGGTGGGAGGGAATCCAGGACTTTAAATGGATTATGAGTGGAGGATCCAACTAGCAAAGCATGTGTTTTTTGTAAATTAAGTTTCAAACCATTAGATACTACCCAGTTGTTGACGTTATTAATATCTTCCTGAACCATTTGAAGTAAGTCCCTGAGGGTATTAAGAGGCCCAGAGAGATATAGTTTGCTATCATCAGCATAAAGGTGATATTTACAGTATCGTAAAACAGCTGAAAAGTCGCATGTGAAAACATTAAATATTTTGGGGCCAAGTATTGAGCCCTGGGGAACCCCACTCATCACCTCATTCCAGTCAGAGCGAAGACCATCACTGTTTGCTACACATTGTAATCGATTACTTAAGTAAGATTTGAACCAATTAATGGCACTATTAGCGATATTGAGGTTTTTTAATTTTTGAATTAAAAGGTCATGGTTTACCAACTCAAAGGCTTTGGAAAGATAAAAAAATACAACAATCGTTACTTCATTTTTATCTATTGCAGCTTTCAAATCAGCACTTAATTTAAGGGAAGCAGTGATGGTACTGTGCTCCCTCCGGAATCCAGACTGGAAAGGATCAAGCAGATTATGTTTATCAAAATATTCAGTTAGCTGGTTATCCACTAATTTCTCTAGAGGCTCGGCTAATGCACTGAGGATCGAGATAGGACGAAAATCTGTTAGAGTTAAAGGAGAAGTGATCTTAGGAATAGGGCAAATCAGTGTTTGTTTCCAAATATTGGGGGAAATCCCAAGCTGTAGAGAAAAATTGTAGATATGAAGTAGAACAGGAAGTATCACACGG
>CAKNWT010253339.1:0-10117 GCA_932066315.1 Andricus coriarius | reverse complement strand
AAGATCTTTACAGTATTTCCTTACTGTATTTTCTATTCAAAGTTGTGTATGAACGTATGTCCGAGAATCACTGTAAAGTTCACAGTGCACTGGTCTATCAAACGTTTTCGATCACAAGTCACTAGTCACTGTACCTTTGCTGTATACCACGATTGTATCCAAATGTTATTCCCAGTTCTCGTGGTTTTCATGACACTATTCACTGATCACCATCACTCCATCACACTATCACTATTAGAATTCCACATAATTCAATTGTTCACAGTTTTTATTTTCACTATAATCCGATTTAACCATATCCGGTTCGAAGAAGGACCAATGTTGAACTCCGTTTAGTTTAACGAAAGTATATAAAAGTTCACGATGGGGATGGGATCTTGCAAGAAAACGAAAACCTTGAATTCAAGTTTACGATATATATTCAATTTGAAGTGTACATTGCGACTGTTCGGTTGTGACTGAATTACAGAGCTGCAGTTGGACGTCCTGAGATCGAAAGTTCGAAATTTACAGTAGTGGGGAAAACAGATGTTCTTGTGAGAGACAGAGAGAGAAATACATAAGTTTTAGAAATGAGTCATAAAGGTAGCTTCAAGTTGCCGTTTACCTGCCGCTGGGCTTATTCTTAAGTGACAATATGGGTACAGAAGTAAATTCTATAGCGACGAAAGCTCCTTTATTACAACGGGGCCCGTCGAATTGCTTTTACGTGATTTTCCTAGTTTCTTCTAGATTATACTAGACGCAGATGGCCTCAAGCCTTACAGTTCTGAATTCTTATCCTCATGGTGATTTACAAGTATTAGTGGGAACGAGGATTCAGCAAATGGCTTCCTTTAGAATTTTCCAAACGATTGGAACTTTCCCTTTTCTGCTTATTAGTGTTAAGAAACCTTTTCCCAATATTATAAATTCATCTTTAAATAATATTTTCTCAGTTGAATTTAAGCTAATACATTTTAGTCTTAAATTAAATAATACCAAATTACGACTGGGACGTAACAGTGTTGTAAAAATTTATATTATAACACTTCATAATAGGCATTGGCATTGAAACATACGTATTTTCATTGTCTGGTTTTTATAATTATAAAAAAGTATGCATCCTATACCAAAAATGTTGTTATTATACATTTTATTGCAACTTGTGTCGTTTCTCCGTAAATTTAATTTGTTTATTCTCAACGTTATTTTTTATGATTCAAACTGAAAATACGCATACCACTGCAAAGTGGTTCTAAGCAAATTTGTAGATATAATTAAGGCGACAAATTTTGTGAAATAAAAAGTTATTGTAGCTTGTGTCGTTTTTCCAAAAAGTACATTTTTAATTTATGATACATTTTTATAACAAGAGTTTACAACAAATTTGTATATCTTTTTTGGTTGAACAACTTTTGTCTTTTCATTTTTTTTATCTCTTGTGTCGTTTTTCCAAAAATTTAATTGGTTTATTTTTATTCTTATTTTTTACGATTGGAAAAAAACTACTCGCCCTTTCTAAAAATTATAAATGAAAAATGTGTACATCCTCTTTGAGTGAACAAGTTTGCCTATTTTTTTTTTCTTTCCTTATGTCGTCTTCCAAAACATTAAACTTTTTTATTTTTAATGTTATTTTTTACGATTAAAACAAAAACTAAGCGTCCTATCGAAAAATTGTTGATGAAAAATTTGTAGCTGTTTTTTGGATGAGGGACTTCTGTCTATTCATTTTTTCGTGTCGTTTGTCCAAATTTTTAAAATTTTTAATGTAGTTTTTCACGAATAAAACAAAAACTACGCATTCTATCAAAAAGTGATTCATAACAAATTTGTGGATCTTTTTTGGGTGCACGATTTTTGCATCTTCATCTTTTTTTATATCTTGCATAGTTTGACCGCAAAATGGAATTTTCAATTTCTCATTATTTTTTGTGCGATCAAAATTAGAATTTTAGATTTTTCGAAAAAACTCAAACAGTTGTTATGATAATCTTGTAGGGTTCCCAAAAAGAAACGTTTTTCTCCTCTTGACTTTTTTTCATATCGTGCGTTGTTCGGCTTAAAATTTTAATTTTCGTTTGTGTTTTCGGATTTTGAAAATGCTATAACTCTGATAATTTTCTTTTGATCGAAAAATATCATTTGGATAAATTGTTTTTCATTTTGAGTACTGCTAACAACCATACATAGAATTTTCAAATCTTGAAAAAAAGTGGTCTCAAAAATTTTCAAAATGTGCTCACTTTTTGAATTTTCATCAAAAATAGCTGGCTAACGAACTTGTTCTTTTTTTTTTAGGACTTGAAGAAATTTGCCAAAGCTCAATCCAATCTGATCATTTTTTCGAAAGTTATCGTTCCTACAGACTGCATTTGGCCATTTTCGTAGGGAGCGTGGCACCACGAAAACCGCCATTTTCGATGTTTTTATTAAGAAAAATAGTATACGCACCTCGAGACGATAATTAATGGATGAAACGAGCGTCAAGTTGACAACTCAGCCGCGTTCTCTCGTCGCCTTCGTAGCCAACTTCACGCACGTTTTGCATCCATCACTTTTCGTCTCTAGCTGCGTAATGTACTATTTTTCTAGCTCAGAGGGTCTCAAAACGTGGAGATTTGATGAAAACCGACAAAGTAAAATTTTACATAAAACCAATACCTTCTCATCAGGATGAGAATGTAATATAATTTAAATCCCCAATTCACTAGAATTTATTGTTGCATCTGTTCATCCGCTCACCGAATTTCGGAAAGCTTCTTTCCCTTCTTCATTTGATTGTTTTTCAAATCATTTCACTGTTCGTCCTTGCAAATTTGATTTCTAGGTTCACTGTTGTGAAAGAGAAAATGTTTAATGTGAACTGCCTTGCTTTCGAGGATTTCTTTAATTGAAGCAGATTTCAAACAAAAGCCAATAATAAACGTTTGTATACTTCTAAAATTTTGGAATTACAAAATATAATTTTTAAAATTTTTGTTGGACTTTAAGAAATTAAGGAGTATACAAATGTTATTTCATTAGTGCCCAGCGGCGTAGCCAGGAATTATTTTCGGGGGGGGCTGACCTCAGGAAAGGACAAAAAAAGGGTATCCGAAAAATAAAATGACGTAATATTAAAGTTAACAAACATAATTGTTTAAACAATTTATTATTGTTTTTAATAATATTATCTTTGAATAATCTTAGAAAGTTGCAGTTTTTTCTACAATTTTAAAGTTTTTGTCTACTTTTAACTTATAGTGTGGTACTAATTGATGAAATTCAAAAAAAATTATTTAAACGAATTATTATTGTTTATAACTATCTTCTCCTATAGTAATGCTAGATAGTTGCAGTTTTTCGGAAGTTTTTCACTTATTGTCAACTTTTCACTTAAGGCGAGGTAATTATTACATCAATTTAACAAACATAATTGTTTAAACAAAATATTATTATTGTTTATAATTATATTCTTTTATATTAATGCTGGATGGTTACGGTTTTTTTCTGCAATTTTTTACTTTTTGTTAATTTTTCATTTAAATTAATGAAATTTAACAAAACATAATTGTTTAATTACATTATTATTGTCTATAAGGGAGCTTCCATAAAGGATGTCACAGTTTTTTGGCGAATTTTCAACCCGCCCTCCCCCCATTGTCACATTCTTTCAATGGTGTTTTAATGTCCTCTGTCACAGACTGTCACAATTCGGCTACCCCCCCCCCCCCCCAATAAAACTGTGACATCCTTTATGGAAGCTCCCTAACTATCTTCTCATATGTTAGTGCTAGACAGTTGCCGTTTTTTTATCCACTTTTTACTTAGTGAGATAATAATTAATGCAAGTTAACAAACAATTGCTTAAACACTTATTATGGTTTATAACTATCTTCTCAGAATTTTTCAGCTTTTCTTTAAACTTTTTAGTTAGGAACAAATCTGAGTGTCCACACGAAAAGGGCACTTATGGCCAGTATGGAGTTACATACAGAATCATGTAGCCGGATAACTTCCCGCCATTTTAAGCCCATTCCAAACCGTTTACTCTCTGATTTCTTCATGTAGTCCGGTCACTTTGGGCGTGAATAGTAGTACTAGAGATAATTTTTTTTTTCTTGTAAACTACTTTATAGCTATGTTTATGAAAATATTTAATTTTTTGAAATACATATAAGTTCTTAAGGCATTAAAGAATAAGGAAAAAAAATTTCAAAATTTTCAAGGAAAAATTGACAATACAGGAACTTCTCAAAGTTGACCTGTGTACTCGAAGCGCCTTATTTCGGTGTTTTTCGGAAAACAAACGGTGACAGTTCCTCACCTGAATTTTTCACAATAACCGCAAAACATGTAAACAACGCAGAAATTAAGACACATTCACAAGCAGTTTACAGTTTTTTAAACCCATTTTTCTCCTTCGAGATATTTACGCCTAAAGTGACCGGACTACATGAAAAAATCAGAGAGTAGGTTGAAAAACGAGTCGCCGGGGCATATTTGAAGTTGGAAAATGAAATATACCGATTGCCGCTTGCTTTCAGGACATAAATATAGTGTCAAAAGATTCAGTACAGGTCTGAATATTCCTCACTTAAATCCGATAATAACCGCCCACACGGGCCCCTTTCATGCGGACGCCCACAAATAATGAATATTAATAATCATTTAAACATAAAGGGTCTCATGGAAAATTTATATTTAATATGATTCATATTGAAAATTTGAAAAAAATTTCCAATCTCTATTTTATTTCAGACAAATATATTAACAATAAAAAAGAGATTGTTTAAAAAATGATTCTCTTTATTGTTCATTCATTATATCTTCATAACTATAAAGACAAAGCAAAGTAAAGAATTTCAGAAAAAACTGCAACTTTCTAATAACCAAGAGAAGATAGTTATAATCAATAACAAACTGTGTAAACAATTATGTTTGTTAACTTGACTTAGTTATTACCTCACAAAGTGAAAAATTTCAGAAAAAAGCCGCAACTATGTAGCATTACTATAGGAAAAGATAGTTATACACAATATCAATTTGTTTAAACAATTATATTTGTTAAATTTTACTAATTATTAGGTCACTTTAAGCGAAAAGTTAACAAAACTTTGTATATTTTGAAGAAAAACCTAAATTGCTGGCATTATTCAAAGAGAATATTATTAAAAATAATAATGAATTGTTTAAACAATTATTTTTCGCAACTTGAATCAATTTTTATCTCACTTTAATTGAAAATTCGACAAAAAGTGGAAAATTTCAGAAAAAACTTCAACTTTCTAGCATTATCCTGAGAAAATATTATTATAAATAATAATAAATTGTAAAAAAATTATTTCTGTTTAATTTAATTGATTATTACCTCGCTCTAATTGAAAAGTTGAAAATAAGTTAAAACATTCGGAAAAACCGCGACTTTTTAAACATATTATTATCATTATAACGTCGTATTTTATGTCTTATTTCCTTCCTCTGTTGCGTATACGCAAAGTTACTATTTAAAAAATTCGTATGTTTTTCATACGAATTCAACTGTTTCGTTAAAAATATATGTGTTTTGCAGAAAATTCATCTTTTTGCTTAAAAATTGAACATTATAGATGATTTTTTTTGGGAATATGGAGGGAAAATTGGGAAATGGAGGGATAACAGAGAAAGGAAATGGGTTAGAAACAATTTTTATTTTTAAAAATCGTAAAGAAAATGATAATTAGCACCAGAAACTCGGAAACCCCAATTTTTCACTTATGGGGGCTTTTTCAGGACCCCATAAACAGACTTATGGGGGTGATATTCAAAAAATAAGTTTTTATTCGTATTCTATTTCTAATTATGTCTACATTGTATTTATGGCAAATAACAGAGTTGTCAGAACATTGACACAAGCTTATGTAAGTAGAATAAAGTTTTCCAGTGTATAACAGATGTGATTTCGACATTTCGGGAGTGGGGGGGCCTTAAGCCCCCGCAGCCCCCCCCCCCCCGGGGGACGCCACTGTTAGTGCCTTCTGTTTAATTTCCCATGTTTTAAACTCTATATCTTAGCTTTTGTGGACGTAAGTTGTTGCAAAAAATATTTCGAAAATTATTTTGAGGTTAAAGCTGTTGGACCGGTGTCATAACAAAAAATGGCGAAAACTGTGGAACACTCAAATTTTGTCAGTAAGATTCGATAAATGCCGATTAAGGTTTTAAAACGGAACTTTGAAAAAATGTTGCACCCACGAAGGGGTTTCGCGGTGGCAGGACATCCGATAATCTCCGATTTTTGGAAAAAATTAGATATCTGCTAAAAAGCGAGAGTAGTAAAGGGTTTCAATGACGTGAAGTGGGGAGGAAGCCGACTGAGTGTGGATGACAGCTGGGCGCTCGATGGCTCGTTCGCATTGTCAAAATGCACTGTCGGAAAAAGCCGCATCTGCATGATACTGTCACCTGTCTTTGCGGAAATTTTAATTTTTAATAAAAAAATGTACAACGACGAGTCTATAATTTTATATGGTACAATAATAAGTTATACGATTATTATAGTTTATGGCCAACGGCCATACCACGCTGGAAGCACCAGTTCCCGTTAGATCACTGAAGTTAAACAGTGTTGGGCGCGGTTAGTACTTGGATGGGTGACCGTCTGATACTACTGCGTTGCTGTTGGCGATCGTGGGTGTGGTGAGCCCATTTACTACAAATCCACCTAAAAAAATACTACCCGAATCGTGTAGTGTCACGCTTACCCCTAGAGGCTCGCCGAAAGGGAAATAGCTTAATGATATACATAGTTTACGTCATGACAAGATTTTAAAATAATTTTAAGCAAAAGTTCACAATTATTGTCAATTCTTGAAGTATCAAAATAAATACTTTTAGTTGTAATGCTTTGATAAGTAACAAATCAATCCTTTTCTTCGACCGACGATGTTTAAGAATTGTAAATTGTGAATTTTTTATGTCTTACGGTCCACATAAAATTATCTGGACCGTAAGACATGAAAATTCACAATTTAAAATTCTTAAATAGTTTTAGTTCAACAAGAGCGAGTTTGTAGCGGCAACCTTTAATCACTTATACAGTTTTCGTCTTCCGAGAACACGCTTATTATTCCAAGAAAAAATTAATTATTTATTTGAATGACAATATATTATTGTATTTACCAATCATTCGGACTTGTCAATAAACAAAACAAGATTGAAAATCGCAAACTGCGTTTTTTATTCCAATTTAACATTCCCGCCAAGACAGGTGGAATCAGCATGCAGATGCGGTTTTTTCCAAAAGTGCATTTTGACAGTACGATCGAGCCATCGAGCACCCAACTGTCATCCAGTCAGTCGTAGGGTTACCATCTGGGTCAGGTGAAAAACGAGGACGCTCACAAATTTTCAAGCGATGCCTAAAAAAAAATAGGTCATAAAGGCAAAAATGTACCAGATATCCTTGACTTAAGTCTGGGAAATGGTATAAATATGTATTATTACGACTTACTAGACGTCCTGCCAACCGCGACACCCCGTCTGGGGTAGAAAAAATTTGCAGTGCCTTTTTAAAACCCTAATCTGTATTTATCGAATCTTAGTGAGGAAATCCGAGTATTCCACAGATTTCGTCATTTTTTTGGACACCGCTCTAACAGCCTTAATATGACATGGCCTTATAAGGTTTAAAAATTGGCAGTCTAAACGCCTGGACACTCCGTACGCTTATAACATGAAAATGGGAAAGGGGCGTCGCCTGTGTCCGGACGTACAGAAACCTTAAAAATTCCTTCGATATGTACCTGCCGCAATTTCTATGGATTGGAAATACTCATCAGGATGAATGTAGCCAGTTTCTGGTATCAGATTTAATAGAACTCGCAGGCCAGCAAGTATCCAATAAGTTGTTAGTTTATGGTCATATAATTCAGTATCTTTATGATGCTCAGAAATAATTTTACTTGTTTGCATTTTATATTCAATGTTTGCCTCTATCAATGATTATGTTATGTGCCCACTTCATTTAATAGTGCTGGTCTTGGGGATACGAAATACCATGGACAATAGACATAAGGAGCCTAAAGTCCTGTACATTGAATTCACCAAAAACGAGCATTTTTCTGTCGGATGTACAAACAAAAGCGCATCGAAATGCTAGATCTTCTTGAGCGCGGCGCTAGTGTGGCACGCGGACCGATGGCTGCCGTTATGGTCCGTGTAAATATAACCTGATATAACCTCAAGGCTCAAACAAAAATACAATCCCGGTTATGAATACAATTATGCTACAGTTATGATAATTCGATAGCGCAATAATTCAAAAGTACCTACCTCGTCCATTGCAGGATCACTGCAATTATACACACTTCAAAAAAAGATGTTTCGCGATGAATAATATTAATTAAATTCTTTAAATCTTTTTTACGTTAATAACAATTTATCTACGTAAATCATATCTCACAGATGTAAATAATGCAAAATGTCAACTGATGTCAACATAGGCAGCTGCCATGAATGCGCGTGTCACACCAGCGCTATACACGGGAACGGGAAGCATTGTAACTATTTTCATACGACAAAAATTTGCTCATATTCTGTTCACTACTTTGGTCTCCTAAAGGCTCATTTACAACTCTCTCTGCTGGTCGTCAGCCAGCCAAAACGTCCAAATTCCATTCACAGGAAGGTTTTTCCGAAATCGGAAAATGCTTTGCAATGGCGGCAAATTTTAAATTAGAAATATATAATAGAAATAAATATGATGTTTATAGTGATTAATTGTTATTGAAAATACATTTTTCGAATCTGTTGTAATTATGGGGGAAGAAAACCGGACGGCAAGATGAATTATTAATAATTTATTCGTATGTGCAGTACTTTAAAGCATCCTCGGAACGCGTGCATGACGTATTATGTGTGGAGACAATATTATTTTCCTGCGGAACAAAGGGACTAAAAATTTTCTAGTTGAGTAATACTGACATTCATAAATATCATAATTATCTGAATAGTACACGTATAAAAATAAAGTAATCAGGTATATTGAAACAATGTGTAAACTTAATCTTAAACATAACCTATAATGCTTGACTTGACTGCATGCTTATTCTATTTCCCTGGTGGACCGGCCGAATGCTAGCATTACGCTACAGCGTAACACTAAAGTAATGCTAAAGTAATATAGCATTATAATTAATAAAAGAAACAACATAAATATGTAAGCTGTTGCAATTATAATAATACGTTAAAATTTACGTTAAATGGTCATGCCGTAATTGCAACAGGTTTCTTTTTCAGCGTTAAAAAATGAAAAAATAATGTATCTGTCATTGTAGTCTGCTAACAACGGCTTCAAGCGGGTCGCCAGCATGAAGGGGCTGACTTCAATGAGAGCCACTTTGTTTTTTTATTTTTTAACGCTGATTACGGCATGATCATTTAACGTAAATTTTAACGTATTATTATAATTACAACAGTTTATATATTTATTTTGCTTCTTTTAATAATTATAATGCCATATTACTTTAGCATTACTTTAGTGTTACGCTGTAGCGCAATGCTTGCGTTCGGCTTGGTTCGGCCGGTCCGCCATGGAAATAGAATAAGCATGCAGTCAAGTCAAGCATTATAGGTTATGTTTAAGATTAAGTTTACACATTGTTAAATATACCTGATTACCTTATTTTTATACGTGTACTATTCAGATAATTATGATATTTATGAAGGTCAGTATTACTCACATAGAAAATTTTTAGTCCCTTTGTTCCGCATAAAAGTAATATTGTCTCCACACATAATACGTCATACACGCGTTCCGAGGATGCTTTAAGTTACTGCACATACGAATAAATTAATAATAATTTATCTTGCCGTCCAGTTTTCTTCCTCCATAATTACTACAGATTCGAAAAATGTATTTTCAATAAAAATCAATGACTATAAACATTATATTTATTTCTATCACATATTTTTAATTTCAAATTTGCCGCCATTGCAAAGCATTTTCCGATTTCGGAAAAACCTTCCAGTGAATGGAATTTGGATGTGTAGGCTGCATCGACATATAGAAATGGACCGATAACCCTGTGGTGAGCACTGAAATGGGCTTTAGATAGAGAAAAAACATTTGAGGAGTAGACCTGTCTCTTTCTCGATAAAGCTAATTGGTCGA
>CAKNWT010253301.1:0-17222 GCA_932066315.1 Andricus coriarius | reverse complement strand
TTTAGTTAGAGAAATAACTTTTTAAGCGAATAAAATTAATTTTCAACTGAGCAACTGAATTTGTTACCAAAAAGATTAAATTTGTATGAAAAAGAATCTCGACAAGAAATTGAGTTGAATTTTTAGTTTAAAAAATCAATTTTTAATAAGAAAAAACTATTTTTAACCAAAGAAATTAAATTTACATGAATTTTCACTAAAAAGGTTAATTTTGTACAAAAAAAAAGACAAACTTTCAACAAAATACATAAATCTTTAACTGAAAACGCTAAATTTTCAACAGAAAATATATTAGTTAAATTTTAAGGTAGAGAAATAAGTTTTTAAGCAAATAACTTTAATTTTAGTAGAAGTATTTAAATTTTCAAGGAAACAAATAAATTCTCTACCAAAAAGATTAAATGTCTATAGAAAAATTTCAAACCCAAATTAAGTTGACTTTTTATTTAAAAAAAAAGTTATTTTTTATAAAAAAAACTAATTTTGCACCAAAAGAAAGAATTTTAAGTAAGTGGAAAAAGTTGTTCTTCATATTGAATTCACTGGAGGGATTTCCACGCTATAAGAAAGAAACTTCTGCAAATCATGTACAACATTCTCAAATAATATAAGATTTTCTGTAAAATCTGTAACAAAATGTTGGAAAATGAACCGAATTCTTTTTATAAAGGAAAGGTAATTAGTGTGCGCAAAGCACACATGATTTTCTATTATTTTTAAAAAGTAGACCATGCAAAAGTTTAAAGTATTTAAAATTAAATAATTCAAAGTTTCAAGGCTAGAAAATTTCAAATAAAAAATTGTCCAATGTTTTTATGTACTTCCTACAAATTTATAAGCCCGCTAATTAATAAAATGTTACAATAACAAATTTCGATGAAACGGGGACCAGATATTATTTTGCACGGCCCTGACGTACTCGTACTTCAACTTTATAGCCGAGATTTTTTTCTCGATATTTCAACTGTTAGGTTAGCCGTGAGGTTTGGTTGTTAGCGATAGAACGCGTTAAACGTAGTTTAGGTGGTTCGAAACCCGTCACAGCATTTTCGATTTTTAATAGCGTTAATATCGTTAAAAGTGTGAGACTATATCGTATGTAATATATCGTAATTTAATGTAATTGTTAAGTTAAATTGTGTATATGTACTAACAATCCACTCATGAATTATATCATATGTGTGAGCATGTGTTTGTTAGTAGTGGATTTCCCCAGAATCTGTTTGTAGCAAGAATGTTTTTTTTTTGCTGGCGCACGGAATTTTACATGACTGGGATGTAGAATTCACATATATAGAGAGGTAGACTTTGTTTCCTAGGATTGAGACTGTACCTAACAGTTCGACTGATTTTACCTAACTGGTAGGTAATCTTTATTATCTCGTTGTAGTATTTCTTACTGAATCGTGAATTAAATTTTAATGAATTTATATTAATAATTCATATTTTCGCATCAAATATAACCCTCTTTCATTTTACATAACTGAATGTGAAATTTTAATATAATGCCGTAATGTCCTCCGTTTACCGAACTAAGTTATGTAAAATTTAACACACAAATTTTCTCCGTGTGCCGAAGAAGATGCTTGTATCTGCTTCGGAGAGACGCTTTAACTGATGTTACGTCCTGAATACGGCTTTGAGGCATTCCCAGGTATGCATAGTTGTCTCCAGTGTTAAGATGCCTAATAACACTTACATCCACAAGCTCAGGGTCCTTTGGAACGCTAACAATCTTCAGATGAATTTTGGCACATTTATCCAATCCAAAGACCACCCCAATCTCTCCTGTGTACTTCTTGACGATATTTATAGCAGTTTGAAGTTTGCTTTTACCAGAGGCATAGATCTTCAGGTCATCCATATAAAATACATGAGTGACCTTATGCTCGCGATGGTTAGTGTCGCCATAGAGGTATCCAGAAGAATTTCGTAGTGCGAGAGATAGAGGCAGAAGTGTGATGCAAAAAAGCAAAGGGCTCATGGTATCGCCCTGAAAGACGCCCCTCTGGAAGGTGACATTGTTCGTTGTCACATGATAATTTCCAGAGGAGTTAGTAAATCTAGTTTTCCAAATGGGGCATCAATCTCTCTAAGCATCTCACTATGTGTGGATGCACCTTCAAGCTTTCCAACAGACAGATGATAAGTCTATGAGATGTTGAATATATTTCTTTGCGCTATAATTTAGTGCTCAGTTAGGACTCATTTAATGGCTTATTGCCAAAGTTAATGCTACGGATTTTTACAAAAACCTGTGGTCATGCTAGCTTAAAGTTAAGCTGGCAGAACCACATATAGAAAAAAACGACTTAGGCAATATCTCTTTGCACTATAATTTAGGGCTCTCAAAATATGCATAACAAATTTTTTTAAACTTTTGCGCAAACAATTTTGTTTAAACAATTGAGCTGCTGGATCAAATAAGGAAACATAATTTTTTTCGGCTCGAGCAGGATGAGTTCTCGTGGTTTTCAAAATTTGTTTAGAACATTAATTTTTGGAAATTCAATTAATGTAAGAAATTTGTTTCAATTCAGTAAACAAATATTTTCCGAATTCTTCTTTTTGTTCTGTCAGGGATCATTTGCGCTCGCGCCGAAAAAATGTATGTGCCCTTAAGGTTGTATGTAAAACAATCGATCTCTGGTAGCATTTTTAAAAAAAATGAGCTATATTTAAATAGAATGATTATTTATATGCTAAATTAATTTCAAATTTGTCAACCGTACCGATGCGGAGATAATTAATGTCAAAGTTGACTGCTTTAACACGTAATTCGTGGGCAATGCATAGGCACTCTCCACAATTTAATTTGTAATAATTAAACGCTCTGGTACAGAAATTTATAAAATGATGGTATTTGTGCTGCTTGAAAATACAAATTTTCAGAAAAAACATCCAATTTTTCCACTGTGTAGTTTCATAGATAATCTAATGAAAAACATTGAAATTTTAGTCACTTTCGAACGGATAAACGTAACAGTCTCGCGAACCGGCAACACTATTCCCTCTCTTCAGCTTTTCTGCTGTACGCACTCGACACACACACTCACACATGCAATCAGCTTGGAAGCGTATGTGAAATTGCGACGTTGCGCGATCTACGAGTCTGCCGCTGGCATAGCAGTGGTCACTGTACGTATACACACATACTACGAATTCTAAGCCTGTAGCGCACTGAAATTTTTACCATGCGGGCCCGTGAAATTTTTTCAACATAGCATGGCTCGACGGCGCCCTTCGGGACTCTACTATTTGTACGGGGATGGGACTTGCATACAACCTTAATGTCGCTTCCTTGACTTCGTCTGCGGCTTGTGCATACAGCGGTTGGGGAAGCGCTCCGCGTGCATATCCCCTTTTCGAAGGGTAGTCGGCTTGATTTCGCATTGATTGATGCGAAACGTGCTGAAGCTCTGGATGTTTCTGGCACCACAGAGTGCGCATACGCGCCATAAAGCCTCCGTGAACAGGGATAACGCTGGCATCGTAGCAGTCTAGCATGTAATCCTTGAGAAGATTCGTCCACTCAATGTGGGCATTTCGCCGGTTCATCGTCTTGTTTCCATCCAAATTATTTTCAGCACCCCGAACTCTAGGGTGATCGGCACTGTTTGCCGACCTATTGTCGGGTATTCTGCGCGTTCGATCGTTTTGAACCGCATCTACAACTTTTTGGTGGTGTCATTGTTCTTCCAACGAGCAGCTAGGGAAAGGGTTCGTCCATCCTTGTAGAATGTAGATACCCGCATGCAACGATAAGGCCTGGTATCCCAGAGTCACCGTTGAAGACACCTCACTCAGGTGCCATTCAGCTTTTGGCACGATTGTTACGCCTTCGCTTGGGGGTTAATTCCTTCATGGACCATCCCTGGACAATTTTCCGCGAATGCTTATTAATTATTGTAACCATTCTCAGTAGAAACCGTTGTTACAGGGACCTTCTATTCGCAACCCAAGGACGCTTCCGGTGGCTTTGTCGTTCCTTCCTATAACAAACCGAATATATATAACACTCTAGCTCGGACCGAACCACTTTCCAATTCCGCACCATACGAGATTACCAATCACATCCAAGCTGATGACTGCCACGTCAGTCGTATGTTTTCACGGCTAACGATATTATAAACATCACGACTCACTTTTCAGATGGTCCTACGACCTACAGTCTTATAAGACACTGATTTCGGATAAAATATCCTCCTGCAAACATTGATCTCCCCGTAAAGTCATGTCTAACACTCCTTGTGATGTAATATACTATTATCTCATATTGTATTATTTACTTTTTCACATTATTTACAAATTCAAGATTGTTGATCATTAAAATATTTAGATTATTTAGATCATAAAGTCACAGAGGCGCGCGCGCATCAGACTCTAGTATCTTCATATATTCGAAAAATATTATAGATTATACGCGCTAATATACGTTTCTATACCGGGTACTATTATTTAGTTCTATTATCCAGTTCGTATAATCCATTATTCTTAGTGCACTATTTTGGCCGCTTATCGAAAGTGTTAATTGATAGATACATAAGGTAAGAATTTTTATTTCATAAAAATAGTTTATGGCAATAAAAATTGTAGATTGTTATCCAATTTTCCTGACAAATTTTGAATTATAGTTTTCTGAAGTCTATTAGGTATATTGATGTATAGATATGTTTAAATATTAATTATACATTGTTATAGGATGAGCCTATTTAATAACTAGGTGGCATCACCTAGTAATTTGTGGTTTATTGCTTTAAGGAAGACAATTTTTCGGATTATAACAAAATCTATTCATTACCTTATATTACTTGTTTGTTTATGCTCTATTAAACTGTACCAGTGAAATTGTCACTGATTGAATCCGTAATTTGAATTATTACTGGTGAACCAGTGATTTTCCGACTTTTACTGGATGAACCAGTAAGTTACTCAACTAAAACGGCGTTACTGAATATACCAGTGACGCCAAATGCTAGAAACGATCTTTACTGTGCAATAGTGTTTGTGTCAGAAATATTTGGGGCCTGGCTGCAATAAGCAGGGGATATAATATATTTCGCTTGAAAGTGGAGAGGCCTCTGGCCACTTACGTTTGACTTTAAGGGACGTGAAACGTTGACGTAATTACAGGCCTTCCTACAGTCGGGCGCAGTGGCGTAGCCAGGGGGTGGCTGAGAGGACTCAAACCCCCCACCCCCCGAAATTCGTAATCACATCTGTTATACCATGGAGAATAGATATAAGGAGACCAAAGTTCTGTACATTGACTTCACCAAAAACTAGATGGCACAAGTATCGATGGCCGCCGTCATGGTCCGTGTAAATATAACCTCAAGGTTCAAACAAAAATACAAAATTCCTGAATCGTTTAAACAATTTGATGAGCCATATAAAAACTGTTATATTGAAATTTGATATGTGTTCTGGGATAACTAAGCGTACAAGCTTTAAAACCGGTAAGTTATATATACTTATTGTTGATTTCTGTACTGCGAGTCGTTTGTGAAATAAATTATAAAGTACCTACCTCGTCCATTGCAGGAGCACTTCAATTACATACACTTCAATCACAGATATTTCGCGATAAATGAAAGTATCATAATTATTGTATAAATCTGCCGTGCTGCATACTCGGGAAGTATTGTAATTGTAACCATTTTCATACGATAAAAATGTTCTTATTTTCGGTTACATTACTTTGGTCTCCTTATGTCTATTCTCCATGTGTTATACATTAGAAAACTTCATTTTATTTACAACAGCTTGTGTCTATGTTCTGACAGCTCTGTTATTTGCCATAAATGCTAATGCAAACGATGGATTATATAGAGTATAGACACCATAATAAACTGGTGAGTATATTCTTCATGTTACCTGCGAAAATGAAGGCAGTAAACTGTAGATTATCACATTTAAAATTATGTAAACTCAATGGCCAACACCATAAAACAAGATTTTAGTACACCTAAGATTCAATTATAAGTATAGCTTTGTGCTAATCCAGAACAACTACCTGAAAGGTAGAAATTCATAAGCCGATCATAAATTAGGAAGGCCCTGATTGTAGAACAAACTAAAGTGGTCACAGAATCCATTGGAAACATTTTTTCTCGAATTTGCATGCATATCGCTCCCAAACTTTTTCGAATCCTCGCCCCACAAATGCGTTTTTTTTTTAATTAATTTTTAGAGGTTCCGCAAGCCCCATGAAGTTTAACACGTATTTACCATAGGAAAAAAGACATTTTTGTAAACTTTATTCAGAATCGTCAATATTAGGTGTGTCGAGTTGAAACTCAACATTTATTTTCAAAATTAGCAATAGGATACGAATAAAAACTTAATTTTTAACCCTCAGAGGCCATACGGGTGCGAAGCGGGCAGGCCGAAAATTTCAAATGTCCCTCTCTCCCAGGATACGCACTGCAGAGCCCCCTATCTTGTAGGATAATTATGTCTATACTTCGACGTAATCGTCGAGCAACAGTTTGGTGTCAGCCGCTTCACAGCTGATCTGGTGCAAACGCTGAAAGGTTACCGTAGGCCAAATTTGCACCCGTTTGGCTTCGGTGTCACAAATTAGGTTCTGCACATTTTTTTCGAGTGCCACGATAAATAGCAATTCTGCGCATAATACGTAAGTATTTACTTTTTTCATGATTTGCTTTCTTTTCCGTGGTGTCTCGTAGATCCTAACCTCGTCAGCGGGCATCAACAACAAAGCAGCCGACTCGCGACGTACTATGCCAATACACCTACGGTTACCTTTTGCGTTGCATGAATAGACGCAATAGAAAAATCTAATGATTTTTTTTTCTAGTATATTTTTCAGCTGAAATTTCACCATGTCCGGCCGTTACAATTTGCGCAGTGCTCGAATTATTTCGTCTGCTTTGTTATTAGAAGACGAAGAGCATTTGTCGGACGACGATAGATCTGACGCATCTGAAAACGATGCATTGTCCGTCGACGGTGACACAGACAGCGAATTTTCGGGCTTTTAAGAAGAGGAGGTTGGCGCCCAGCACGAAGGAATAGTAAGGAGTGGTATCCCTGTAAGAGGGGAGTGGGACGAACAACGTCCAAGAATTCCTTAATGCTTGCCACGGCTGAAAACTTCGTGTCAAAATCACGCACATGCGCACTGGCGGTTGCCATGTCAACGATGTCAACACGCGTCGAAAGTTTTGAACTTGTATTTTGAAAATTTCTTCACTGAAATTAACTCTATTCCTTACTTACGTAATCCATAAATCATTATAATAATTTTATTGCAGTACTTACACTTTCTAGATCCTTTTCATATTTTAGATGCCATTTTCCTTCTCGTTTTTAATTCAGGAACGTGATATACACCCAACAAAATAAAAACACAAACGAACATAACCTACGTATGCATCGAGATGTCAAAATATAACACAGGGGAGTGGGTAAAACACGTGACTGCGAAAACAGCTCTGCGCATGTGCGCGGCACGGACACGAAATTTTCAGCCGTGGCAAACATTAACGAATTCTTGGACATCGCTCATCCCACCTCTGCTCACCAAACACATAGGGTAATACCACTCCTTACTATTCCTTCGTGGCGCCCAGGTAGATGATCGCACGCTAGAGGAGGAAGAAGGACCAGCAGAAAGGGAAGCTGAGATTGCTTCGAAGCGACAACGCTTGTTGGACTCGTCCGAGCGAGTAAAATCAAGAGGACGACCAAGGCGCTCCATTACTACGGTCACAGGTGAGAAATGTTCAGAGGCAGTGTTCACAGATCGTGGGAGCTGGCGGCCCCCACCACGACACCCGTGTGGGAGCAACACACGTAAATGCCGCGTGTCGGTGTGTCCCTACGTCGTCACTTGATTCCACGCCGTGGAATCAAGTGTGAATTAGCTGAAAATTCGGTCTTTCTTGAAAATATAAGCATCATGATACAAGGTAGGAAGTCCAAACAAAAAGTGGTGAACATTTTCTTAGTTTTGCATATTTTTGTGAAAAGAAATCCGCAGATTCAGGAGAACGCAAGTCCACGTGCACATTGGCTAGACCCTCCAGCCTCCCTCGACGACAATCATGAACTTTTACGCTTTTACCATACCACCCACCCATCTGTCCACGTAGTATATAGATGGCCCATCACATCTTTGAATAAATTGATTCCGCATAGAACCACGCTAGATCCATATAGACACTAAAACCAAACCTGGAAAAAAATTTCCATTTACAAATTTCGGATTTGACACAGATATGTCCTGCTCATTCCACGTTTTCCACATAAAATAATGTAATTTCTGGTTCCTATTATGACGCCCAATGACTTTAGATCAAATTCGATATAAGAAACAGAAAAACCGCGGGCGGGGAACTTTCAAGGCTCTTAAGTGTTCCCCACAAAGCAGATGAAAAAATCACATAATTGTCCAAGAATCAATTACCGGAAGTGTCTGCCAGCTTGGATTTTGTGTTTTCGTCGATTTGCACGCGTATTTTGCACTAGCCTCACTTCCAGATCGGAAGTGAGGCTAGAAAAAAAAAAAAAAAAAAAAAAAAAAAAGTCAAAAAGTGGAAAAAACTGCGCCACTTTTTGACTATTTGTATTGAAAATAAGAGGCACATTTACATGGCAAAATTGTAGGGGACTCAATCTCCAACCACTTTTGAATGAAAAAGTTTTTTGTGCGATGTGTAGATCACGGTCCGGAACGCAATCAACACAGCGGTGTGGGGGAACTCACGCTGTTGGACACAATATATGTGTTACCGGCAAAGCCCGAAAAAATTTCGATTTCGGATATTTTTTTCATAGGATGCATATTTTTTGAAATATTTCGATGTCTCAAGTTAAAACAAACTTAGATACTTTTTAAAATTATTATTACACCATTAAGCTATTTCCTTTTCGGGGTAGGCGTGAATTGCTCGGTTGGAAAGCAGTAGTGTGTGGATGGGTATGTAGGTATAGGGTAGATAGGTATATAGGTGTAAGGTATTTTAGATTGATCTAGAATTCTCGTCTTATTTACTTAAATGACACGTTCATTCCGTAACACTGCTCCGACCCAGGTTGCTGATCAAGCGATCACCTCACGTGAAGAGTATCACAAAATTGTTATGTGTGGTTCTCCACTAGGACCCATTAGTATCCAAAGTCTTAGTTTTAGGCGTCATTCACTCCACTCACATTCTTTTTATAAAATATTTGTCGACACACTTTTCTGTCCTCGCATACTATTCTAGCTTCCTTCACGTCCATGCATGTTCTCATGCAAGCTCTCGTGTTTCTATGGCTTCTTATATCTCTTAGGATTGATGTCTCATTCACAGATTATAACCATTCTTTCGGCGGTCTACCTCTGGGCATTCTGCCATTTACTTTACCTTTATACATCTATTTGATCAGTCGTTCATATTTCAATCTTTCAAGATGTTCGAACCACCTTTACAGATTTCTTTCCCTTATGTCAACTAGTATCTCTCCTGTGCCACATTCTTTGAGGATTATCTTGTTTCGGACTTTGTCCATCAGTGTTTTCCCTCATATTATTGCAGAGGTTTTATGCCAATCGCGTTAATTTTACTCTTGTCCGTTTCTTGACATGCCCATGTCTCGCTACCGTATAGTACAGTCGGCACAAATATAGAATTATGTATGATCATTTTAGATTATTTTGATATGGTTTTATCTTTGAGAATGGACCCTGCTCTACCCATAAGCTTCTTACCCTCATTTATGCATCTATCTAATTCCCCAAATATTTTTCCGTCGCTAGTGAATAGGCTACCCAGATATATGTGCTTGTCAACTTACTCTAATCTCTCATCATTCAGGATAATTTTGCACACTGTTTTCCAACATTTTATTAAAAATACCATGACCTTTGTTTTATTTACGTTGATTTTGAAGCCCATGTTCTGCATGCTTGTATTAATTTTATTAAACATTCTTTGCAAGTCCTCGATTGATTTTGCCATGACAATCTTGTCATCTGCGAAAGCTAACCCACGTACCTTCACTTTTTCGAGATCTACACCTTGTTCGTCGAAGAGGGCCACACTTAGACACTTATCCATAAATATAATAAATAGCCATGATGACATAACGCATCTTTGTCTAACACCCTGCTTGTAGGAGTTATCCATGGACGCCGTACTCTTTAAGGACTTGCCAAAGTTTACTTCTATTTACCATTTCAAATGCTTTTTCTAGGTCAACAGATGCACAGAAAACTTTCTTTCCTACTCTTAAGCTTTTTTCTGTTACCCTATCAATAAGTATTTTTGAGTATATTTTACTTAAGGTACTTAGTAAGCTGATACCTCTATAATTATTGAAGTTGCTTTTATCTCCCTTTCCTTTATATATTGGTACGATAATCGCTTTTTTCCAATCGCCTGTGACGTGTCTCGCCTCGATACATAAATTTATCAATTCGCTCAACCTGTGAGGTATGCACTCGCCACTGTATTTAAGCATTTCAGCGCAAATACTGTCTACATCAGCAGCCTTGCCATTTTTGAAGCTCTTAATTATGTCTCTAACCTCAGTGACACACACTTTTTCAATTGGGTTTTCTAATGCATTATTTGCTATCTCGTAGTTCTGCTGCCCTATATCTTCACCTCCTAATGATTCTTTAAAAGAGTATTTTAAAGCGTCGACTATCCCGTCTGTATCTTATTGCATTTCACCTTTGCTGTTTCTCATGCTGCCAAACTCTGTACTTCTACTTTCCTTCATCTCTTTAAATAACAGTTTCATGGTTCCTTAAAAGTCGTTTTGTATGCATATCATTAAGCTATTTCCCTTTCGGCGAGCCTCTAGGGGTAAGCGTGACACTACCCGATTCGGGTAGTGTTTTTTAGGTGGGTTTGTAGTAAATGGGCTCACCACACCCACGACCACCAACAGCAACGCAGTAGTATCAGACGGTCACCCATCCAAGTACTAACCGCGCCCAGCACTGCTTAACTTCAGTGATCTAACGGGAACTGGTGCTTCCAGCGTGGTATGGCCGTTGGCCATACCATATGTAATTTCTTCTTTTCTGATTTTATCTTTACTTTCCTTGACTAGTCGTTTAACTATTCTCTTTTTATGTTTGTAATCATTTTCAAGTCTGTTTCTCTCCTCATCTCTAAGATCTGTGATGTTTAACGTTCTTTCGTATACTTCTTTCTTATCTTGTCGGGCTACCTTAATTTTACCATTCCATCATGCATCACCAGATTTTTTTCCTACAACCGCCGTGCCACATACTTCAATCGCAGTTTTAACAATGATATCCCGTAACAAAGTCCACGCGCCCTCTATATCTTTATTGCTTCTAATGAAAACCCATTATAATTAATCCCTGGAATCTCTAAAAAAAACCTTAAAATGTCAGAAATTCTCAGTAAAAAAAAATTTGTTTGTTTGTTCTTTGAACTTCCTTTCAAACCCATCAAAATTAATCGAAAATTCCACTGAATGCCTAAAAAATAACTCATAATCATAAGAATTGACACACGAATATATAAAAAATAAAAAAATATATAAAATATATACCAAAAAATGTTATGAATTAATGACGGACTGGCGTGGAGTAGCGAGGGAATCATGTTTAGCCATGTCAAAGTCGACGAAAAGGAAAAAGACTGTTTACCATCGTTATCATTAACCGCCAAATGCCTTTTATCGATTGAGTCCGGGATACGAATCTCCGAGTATATCCAATGAAGAACTCCCTTGGTGTCCAAAAAAATGTTTGGGTTGTTTGGGAAAATTGGCACAGATGTAGCCTCCGGAAGCTACGACCACGATCGTTCACTGAACGATCGATCCCGACGCGACCGGAGGTGATACGTCATCTTACTCGTCACTTCCCGCAACACTAGAATACGATCGATTCGGGTCAATTCTTTCATCACACGCACATATATATTATAATATACTGGTTACTTGTTAACGCAAGATGTCGAATTATAACATTTTGAATTACACATGCGATTTCGCCTTCTTACACTTGCACAGCTTTCACGTACACTTTTTCACACAATTAAATCTTAAAAAATCTTGCCTACTAAGCACAGAATTTTGTCTACTAATTTTTCGTAATGATAAGAGAGTTTTTGGTATATCGTCAATTTTCAAAATATTCAATTTACATTCTTCTAACAGATTTCTGGAGTACAATGAAGAAATTATTTCGGTTTGCGTTCCTATTTTATATAAACCAACATCAAATCTTTCCAAAACTAAGCCAATTAGAATTACAATTTGTTCGGATTTAATCAAATGTGAATTTTATGATTTCTTCATGTCTTTCAACTTATCCATACATTTTTCTTTAAACATCATCTCACTCACAACAATTTCATTCTAGTATTTACAAACTTTTGATATTGTAGGATTCGTGAGCTGGACAATTCGAAGCGAAAGTTTTGTTCTTTAACTTTGCCTTTGGCACATTTGGCACATATAGGTTTGCCTGAATGCATGCCAGGCATAGCCCGTAAAAAGAACTAGCTTCCGACTTTGCCTAAAGCACATTTGGGATACCCAGGTTTGCCTGCATTCAATCCAGGCAATGCCCAAACTCACATAGCAGTTCGGACTTTGCCTAAAACGCATCCGCAATACGCGAATTGCCTAGGCAATTGTGAAAAATCATTGGATAGTGATTCAATTTCCACTGTCAAGGAAAAGGTCATGAGAAAGCTGTTATCAGCGAGTATTGGAAGAGGTGAGAAAGACTACGAAGAACGGCTCAGAGCATTAGATTCAGTGACAATTCATACAGCTTGCTGGCGTAAGAGAAAAAGAAGAAGAAAGTCGCAAATAACCATTCCATTTTAATAAAAATAAAAAAAATAAAGAAGTAAAACCTGTGGATTAGGCCTACTGGAGAAACCACATAAACAAAAAACGCGCCGAGACCTCTACCTCTGCGGTGGTATGGAAATGAGTTACGAGTCGCTTCCGCCGTGCCTCTGTGTTGAGAGCGTTCCCGACCGTGATATACTCGTCACACGAAAAGCTTGTTAATACAAAAGTTGTTGGGAATTGAGTCCCTTACAACTTTTCCATTTAAATTTGCCACTTATTTTCAATAAAAATAGTCAAAAAGTGGAAAAAACTGCGCCACTTTCCTAATTTTCCACACTTTTTGTCTATTGTTAGCGACAAATAATTTCTTTTACAACAATATCGACGAGATGAAAATGGTGGAGAATCAAATTCTCTATAAATTTATTACTTACCTCTTTTATCAAGAAATTCAAAATACGCGTGCAAATCGACGAAAACACAAAATCCAAGATGGCGGACACTGCCGGTAAATAATTCTTGGACAATTATGTGATTTCTTCATCTACTTCGCGGGGGACACTTAAATGCGTCGAAAGTTCTCCGCCCGCGGTTTTTCGAGTGACAAAAGTCGAAAATGATTGGGCTATGAACCTTATACCCGGATATAGTTCTGTACTGGTCATCCTAATTTCCCGTTAGAACCCAGGTAGACGAGCCCCGCTAAGAAGGCTTGCATTGAAAAGTATTCGAAAATTTCCTGTTCAATAGTGCCGTGACAATTATTAAATCCTTTTTGATACCGTTCTTGTCCTCGCGTTTTGAATCCCTATAGCTGTAGAAGTTATCTCTTAATCTGAATACCTTTCTGTACCTAGTGGCGGCAACATTTTTCTGCAGACTACTCCAAATCGAACATGAAATACGATGCTAAAAATACCTCTTAGAATTCACTCAGAATCTCTATAGATTTAGGAATTTAAGGATTCCTATGATTTTTCCAAGAGGGTTTTGTTCCATGTTTGTAAGAGCATGTACTGGAGATCTTATGATGTTTGTAAGTGGATTCTAAAGGACGTAAAAGTAAACTAAGGGTTTTTCGTCCTCGCTTACTGGGAGTTTAAAAGGTTTCTATGAGGTTTCTATGTGAGTGTAATGTATATCTGAAATGTTTCTAAATGTATCTGATTCGGGGCGTACTGGGGTTTTACAAGAATCTTATAAGGTTTATATGTGGTTTTTATATAGAACCTAAAGGGAGATGAAGGGTTTTTGTCCTCGCTTACTGGGAGGTTAAAAGATTTCTATCAGGTTTCAATGTGCATGTACAGGAGCTTGAAAAATAAATTTGCAAAAAGAACTGTTTTATATATAATAATTGCACTTGATTTATTTTTGAAATTACGCAATTGCGGACACGGTCACTTACAACCATTATCGCACGCACAACGCTATGAAAAATTGACCCCGCTGGCGATTCGAATTCGAATCCTATACCTAAACTACCTAAATCTAAATCGCACGCTCTAGCTAATTACGCTAACGTATCGCTTGGATTTTGTCGACAAAATCTCAGCCAAGCTTTTTCGCTGAAAAGCCAGGGCTAACGGAGGAATATTTTTTCGTTTTACACAATTCATATGAATAGGTGGTTTCAAAACTGATTAATAATAATAATATTTAAATTTAATTAATTTAAATTTTAATAGTTAAATGTTTAATTTAAAAATTCATTTAATTTGTGATTTCTGTTCAACTGTAAAGCTCCAGAATTTAAAGGATTTATCACTTTCGGATGTATAATAAGTAAAAAATATTTAAATTTTAGTACAATTTTCCAGCATAAAAAAAAATAATCTAATGATTGTAGTTATACTAATCTTATTTAGTAAAAATTTGGAAGAAAAACAAAAGCAGCTATTACAAATAATTTATTGGAACATTTCAGTTAAGAAAATTGTTCCAGATAAAAAATACTTGAACCTGAAATTAGTATTCTAACTTTAAAGTTCAACTTGAACATCAAATCGAAGACTAGCTGAAATTAGAAGTCTTGAAAATGAAAATTTTTAAATAATAAAGCTTTTATCAAATTGGCTAATAGCTAGTAATTATTTATACATTTTTATCAAATATAAGAATGCACATTATATAATATAATAAATAGTATAATAGTATAATAAATTACAAACATAGGTAAGTGAAGTAAACGGTGTTTTTTAGTTGATTAATTTTTTTATTTTATTTTTGGAACAACATTTGAAAGGTTGCAGTATACAGCATTAGAGAAGCAAAAAAAATCGAAATTTTGTAGGAGAGCGAAATAATAATAATAATAATAATAATAATAATAATAATAAATCTTTATTGAGTTCGTAAAAAAAGAAGGATATGTACATGGCAGTCAGAGATAACATGAGAACCCAAAGGGCGAGGTACAGATTAAAGCTGCTTTCAAACCTAACCCATTTAATATAATTTAAGCTATAAGCTATAATATAATTTAAACTATAAGTAAGCTATAAGTAAACGAGACTTAAAAACTAGGGTTTGAATAAATAGTTTATTAGATTATCGCAGTAATAGGGTGAAACAGATTGTGGTACCATAATGTGAGATACTGTAGAACATATAATACGGAACTTGAAAGTAAAGAAAGATGAGAATCAAATTATATCTATGAAGAGACAACTCCAGTTGCCATGCGAAGGCGTTCAGTCGTTTCCTCCCTTACGGTGGGAGTGGAGTAAAAAGCCAGCGGGTTTTTTAAGCAGTTTAAGAGGTGCGGAGCAGCATAGGAGAAAGTGGATTTCCCTTTCAATGTGTTTGCTCGCGGGACATATAGCTTGCCATCGGATCTCATTGCAAGAGATTTTCTAGCTCGCTTATCTTCTACAAATGACAATGTGTCGAATAAATATTCCGGAACGCCCTGCGAGAGGACCCTGAAAGAGAGGACACATAGTTGCACTTACCATCTGTGCTTCATTTTCAGCCAGCCAGATTTTCGGAAGGCCGGTGTAATATGGTCGCATTTTCTGATTCCGTATGTGTATCTGAGGCACGCGTTTTGCACCCTCTGTATCCTCTCTCTCAGAGAGGCATTCAGGCAAGGGCCATATGTTGTATACGCATAATCAAAAAGGGACAGCACCAAAGACTGACAAAGTAACAGTTTCACCCTGAGTGGAAGGCAGTGACGGAAAGGATACAATTTTCTTAAACGCAGATACGCCCCTTTGATTTCAGTTGTAACACGATCCTCGAAACTCCAATTGCATTGCATTATAAGACCCAGGTTTTTCGCTTGAGCTACGATGGACAACAAGGATCCGCCGATCGTAAAGTTAGGCAAGCAAGCATCTTTAAAGTTGCCTATAGGAAGAATAACGGACTTAGCAGGGTTAATAACAAGAGCTCGCTCTTCAGCCCAATTCGGGATAAATTTCAAAGCCAGGGACAGCACTGTAGTACCGGCATCCAGATCTTCCAGCTTACAGCGGACATATACCTGCGTATCATCCGCGTACATATGGATCGTGACTTTCACTTTGTCCCCAGATACCGCCTCCAAAATCGACAAGAATTTTATCAAGGGGTCTGGAAGGTCGTTGGTGTAAACAGAGAAAAGAGGCGGACTGAGAACGGCACCCTGTGGCACCCGTTTACTTAATAGTCGTATGGGTGACGATCGGGAGGTTAATGTATCCGATATTTCAACTCGCTGGCTTCTATTCGAGAGAAAGCCACTGAACCAAGACATTTCTTTCCCGGAGAATCCCTCAGATTTTAGTTTGGCTAGAAGAAGTTGGTGATCGAGAGTTTCGAACGCCCGAGTTAGATCAAGTAGGGCTAAAATAGTGACCTCCGAACGGTCCAGTGACCTGCCAATCTCGTCTGATACATGGAGCAGGGTTGTAGCCGCCGAGAAACCTTTACTGAAACCGGACTGGTGAGTTGAGAGGATCCCATTATTCCTTATGTATGGAGAGAGCTGCTGAAGGCAAATTTTTCCAGGATCTTTGACAGGTAAGGGAGAATAGTAATCGGGCGCAAATCCTTGTAGGAAGATGGTCGGTTACATTTTGGAAGAGGACGGACAATGCCCACCTTCCACGCTGTGGGGAATATCCCTGTCCTCAGAGAGGAGTTCACAATTTCGAGTAAAGCAGGCAAACAAGAGGGGACACAAAGGAGAATCGCGGAGCTATTTATACCATCGGAGCCGGTTGCCGTAGATTTAAATGATTTAACTGCTGCATACAACTGACCGAGATCAACCTCGTGGACTTGAAAAGGATGACGTTCACTTACTTCGGCTGCTTCTAGGAGATCTTGGATTACGTTGACCGAAGCCGTTGCTGTAGGGAGGCTATCAAGAAGAAAGTTGTTGATCTTAGTTGGATCAAGGGGGAGGTCCCCCCAAGAACATATTCCCT